>WBMZ01008354.1:0-116767 GCA_013400975.1 Atrichornis clamosus
GTCTAGCAAAACCACGACAAGCTCCTTGACAAATTGTGTTTAAACGTGGATTTTTTATTATTATTATTTAACAATCACAATACTTCAGCATTTAGGCCTAAAGAAAAGAAACCTCTGTTCATGTACTTCCAGACAGTAGATCTGTGACATGGGGTGTTTTGCTTTCTTTCCCACTCCCCTGCCTCAGGATCCAGTGATCCTGTGGAACTGGCCCATGTTCTTCTTCTTTGGTTTTTTACTGGGAGTTGGAAAACAGCAATTACTGGGGCATGAGAGGGAAGCAAGCAAGCTCAGCTTTTATTGTAATTCTCTTCACTCTATCCAAGAGCTGAAGAGACTGTGGCACAGAGGATGTACTGGTACTCTATTTCCTGGGAATGGGAGAGCCAGGAGACTCAAACCAGTAGAGTAGTGTGCATATGGTGATCTGGGGCTATGTCCTAGATATTTTAGTGGAGTTTGGCATTGCAGGGATTTGCAGTTTCTATATTTCTTTCTGAGGCTGTGGTACTTGGCCTGTCACTGACCACATGGTTCAATTCTGCCACAAGGAGCATGAAGTAGCCATTTAATGGGTGACATGAAAGCAAAGACATACAGAGTTGTAAAGGCTGGTCAACTCTCAGCTGTGGTTCTTAGGCTTGAAACATAATTTGGGGGGTGTTTTGAGGAAAGTTGTATTTTTGTTACTGGCAGTTTTCCAGCATATCTGCTTGGTGCCTTTACTAGCACTTACATACTGTGAGGGAATACAGTTTTTAAAAAAGGAAAAGGAATAGCTGTCACATTAGTTAGAGCTGTATTTAATTTTTGTAGTTAATGTATTTTTTTTAAATGAAGTTCTGAGTATCACACCTTTTTTTTTTTCCCAGTAAATGGAGCAAACCAGTTTGAACACTTATGTAGCTATCTTTCCTTGCCAAACAACCTCACCTGCCTTTTTCAAGGAAACAGTGAGATCCTGAACACATTAATAGAAAGGTAAGTTGTGGTTTTGTGCTTAGTTTAAATATAATAAAGAATTCTGCACAAGATAGTAGTGTCAGTATTCTCCCAGGAATGCACGTGGAAGTGAATTGTAGATTTTGAAAAGTATTTATGAAAGAAGTGCTTTGAAAGAAATCATTTTGGTTGTAGGGGTTATATAATAGATGTGCTGCGGATTTTTTGCTTATTTGTTTTTAATCATCCAATGAAGTTAAAAGCCTTTTTTTTTTCTTTCTTTTAGTTGGTGCAGTAACAATGAAGTAAAAAGATATCTGGAAGGCAAGAGACATGCTATCAGGTAAACGTGGAGAAATTTTAAGCAGAGACAAGGGGAAAAACTTTAATGTTGCAGCTTACTCCAAATATTATTTCTAATGGGTGTTACAGAAACAGAGGATCTGTTCTGCTTTATTGAATGATAATGATATTAGGAAAGAAGCAAAGAAATTTTTTTAATTTTGCAAGAAAAGGAAATATTGCTTAAAAGAGTAGATTTTAACAGCAAAGTTTAGTATTATAGTTTTATTTAGACTGGTGTGCAGTAATTAGAGGCCATAAAATATCTTTTCATGTTTCCTATTACTTTGTACCTTCTGATGCAAAAATTATGCTGTTGTTAAAAGATGTATATAATCTTTGTTTAAAAATACCAGGCATTGAAGAGCTTTTTAAGTTGTTTTTTTAAAGAATCCAATTCCTTCAGTAAAGCAAACACCAAGTCAGTTGCTAAAAAGAAAATAGCGTTTCATACATTTGTTCTTGCTGCACAATTATTTGAATTCAGAACCCATTACTTAGTGGGTGTAGAAAAGCATTTACGGTGTTGTTCTTTCTTAAGGCTGGGTAAAAATAGTGGTTAACAATTATCCTGATAATTATAAATGAATGTCAGGTTTACAGTGCTGTCATTAAAAACATATCCCTGCTTTTTAATCTCCTGTGCTAAATACATAAAGTCAATCTTCTAACGTTGTACATACAGTAAGGCTAAGTGACAAAAATAAAAATTAATCACTTCATCTGTGAAACACCAGACTATTAACAGAATTTCTTATGCAGTAAGAATATTCTGGTTGTGTAATTGATTTCCTGCTATGTGTGATTGTTGGGATTTTTTCATGTGTTCTTTTTGCTGATTCTTATCTGCTCTTCCCAAGATTACGTCTAACTTGACAGTGATGAATTTTTTTTTTGCCTCTCAGCACGTTCTTGTACGTTGCTTCTGTTACAAACCTCTATTTGCATTTCATAGTCTAATTTGTATTATTCCTAGACTTGGAGATTGTTAGAATTTCGTGTATAGCATCTGTTATTTTTAAATATATTTTAAATATTTAAGTATTTGATATTAAATAGGTCCTTTTCATTGCATGAATATTTCATTCTCTTCAGGATACAAGTTCTCTGAACTTGAAAGTCCGACTATTTTCATTCAATATTAGTGACAAAAAGAAAACACGAAGCAAACTGATACAGGAGAGAGCAAATATTTATTTAAATCTGTAGTGACCTCATAATTAGGTTTTGGTAAAAGCATACAAATAACATGTATTTTTCTGACTTTCTACCTCTGTGTTTTCTCAGATTCATAAAAAATATGACTTAGAAAATGGGAGGTGGTTTATTTGAGAGATGTATATTTGTCTTTTTATGCGCTACCATTTTACTCTGAATGGCAGAGAAGAGGAAAACTTTAAAAAATTGATTATGCACAGATGCTGTTTAGATGAGTCAGGAAGACATGAATGAGTTTGAATTCACTTGTGTATTATTCATTGACATATGAGAGTTGATTTGATTGCTTTGTTCTAGCTATGCAAGAGAATCCAACAAACTAATAGACCTTCCGGACGACTACAGCTGCCTCATTAACCAAGCATCCAATTTCTCGTAAGTTGTGTGCAGTTACAGTGGGGACCCCAGAGTCTTCTGCTCCTTTTCATGAGCTGGGAAACCTTTGACCTGAAAGTCTCAGAAAGTTGTATACGGAATCATAAAGTTAAGGGTATATAGTGAAACTGCCCTGTATTTCAGTGAGGTTGTGAAATACAAATTGCAGCTTTTAACTCTAAATGTTCAAAAGTACTTCTGAATCTCTTTACCATCTGGAGTTAATGCACACTGAGTTTCTTTTTTTTTTTCCCCCTAACAAAAGGTGTCCAAAATCAGGTGGTGACAAAAGCAGAGCCCCAACATTGTGCCTTGTGTGTGGGACCATGCTGTGTTCTCAGAGTTACTGCTGTCAGACGGAATTAGAAGGGGAAGATGTTGGAGCCTGTACTGCACATACATACACTTGTGGTTCTGGAGTGGGCATATTCCTTAGGTAAGGAGCTGAACACATCTGCTCATATTGCTGGGTTAGATGGTGTGTAATCATGAAATTAGTAGTTCTATAAATGTGATTGCAGGAGTGGTTTGTAAAGGCAGTATTTTGTTAACAACAGGGTTGCCTAAAAACTAAAGTGTATTCATCTTCCTATACTTGGTATAAGGTTCAGAGGTTGTTTCTTTGAAGATAAAACGTCATAGAAAGCTTGAATTTCATTTTCAAGAGAATTTGTTTTGTCTGTGTGTTTATTTCTACTCAAGTATTACAAAAATATGAAGGTAAATATTTGATTTTGTTGTTGCTGCTGCTGTTGAAAATATGAAAATTCATTTTAGTTACCTTCCTGCGTACAAGAACAGGTTAAATAATGTCTATTTTCACCTTGGCAAAGATTACTTAGAAGTGAAATTGTTTCTTGTTGTGGTTTTGTTGAGTATTTTACACAGACTACAAGTAATATGACTTGGAATTACATTGGTTTTAACTGCTACCAACGAGGAGTTAAAACAGGAAGAGAATGAGATATTTAGTTTTTTTTAAAAAGTGCCCTTAAAAATCTGTACATATAGATAATACAAAATGAAAGTAGGTAAGAACTGCAAAAAGCAATGTCTATGAAAATATGAGAAATTATTCACCTAAAAACCAATACCTAAAAATCTTCCCTGTATTTCTCTCTAGAGTACGAGAATGTCAGGTGCTATTTTTAGCTGGGAAAACAAAGGGCTGCTTTTACCCTCCTCCTTATCTTGATGACTATGGAGAGACAGACCAGGGACTCAGGTAAATATTTGAAAAATTACATCTTTAAAACACAGGAATTTTAAAACTTGGCTTGGAAAAAATAACTTTCTATGTTATCTTTTTATTTTGATTATATAGATAATTTTATTTTAATGATATAGGTATTTTAAATATGTGGGTATATTTTGACATTGCTGCTGCATGTAGTATTTTCAGACATTTTAATGTTAATATGTGGGTTTAGGCCAAAAATATTTAATGGAAGATCTTCCCCAGGTTAAAAACAGTTGTCTTGAAGTGTAAAAACTTAAATCTTTTTTGCATTTGTGAAGTTGCCTAAAAACTAAGGCTAAAATTTTTATTTGTATCTAATAGATTTGTTTTTATAACCTGTGTTAATTTAATACCAAGTGAAAACACTATTAGATTATTTTATTTAATGTGATAGTTCCTTGCCTTAACTCCTATCTCTGCTTCCTATGAGAGGATAATTCAGGGACTTGATATTATTAATGCTTGCTACTTGTGAAACTTGTCAAACCCAGAGAATATGAACTGGTTCAGCCTGGAAAGATTGCTGAAAACCTGTGTTTGGGGTTCTGTGGGCTGTACATGAGGTTCCCAGAGGCTGGAGGGAACTGTTGAGCTGTAGGGGTGGGCAGCCAGGCAAAGTAGCACTGCAGGTTACTCATCCAAGTATCTGTTGATTTGCTTTGATAAGAGAATAATGTTAAAGGGTTATCTAAATACTGTAGTATTTTATGGGGTTATCTAATACTTAATATATCACACCTGAGTGTTTGTGCTTAGTTGCAGTGTTTTATCATTCCTGATAAGTGTTATCTCCTTTTCAGACGTGGGAATCCCTTACATCTGTGCAAAGAGCGATTTAAAAAGATTCAAAAACTCTGGCAGCAGCACAGTATTACAGAGGAAATTGGACATGCACAAGAAGCAAATCAAACACTAGCTGGCATTGATTGGCAGCATTTATAATGATTATCTGCTGAAGACTGGAACTTTATTAAAGATTTTTGTAATTCAGTAAGCTTTTCAAAGGAGGGATGAGGAAAAAAGTCTAAGGAAAAAACCCCAACAAACTCAGTCCTGTTATTTAATCTTCGTTTTACAATGTATTTCATAAAGATACCCGTTAACATTAATCAAGTAAACTTCTTTCTATGTAAGCAAGTTTTATTAGTCCTATAATTTGCACTGTGCTTCCTTCACAGAAATGTCTCGGGTTATAAACCTGGGCAAATGAACTTAAGTTTCTGATAAAAAAAGAATGACTCTTTTTGGAAGTCTGACTATGATTTTTCATATAAACTGAAGAGAAAAAGACTGCTGAAACAGAAACTAGATAGAGCACAATTATGGATTGTGTTTTGCCCCATGCTAGTAATCTGAGCCGTTTTATTTATTATTCTGCATTTTAATACTTAAGCTGTGTGTACATGCAATGGAATGAAGTAAGGAAGCAAATAATGTAGCAAATGGATGTTTCTGTCTGCATCAGTGGATAATTCACTCTTTCACTTGGTGTATCTAAAATGATTTTGTCATTTGTACTCTTGCAGCTTTCTTGCTTCCAGTTGTTTTTTAACTAAAAAAACCTAACACTAGCTTTACAAGTGAAATAATTTAATTTAAAGCTTTTTCCAGAGCATTGCACTCTTAGAATTATGTATTTTTTGATTTGAATTTAGCTGGGAAACCCTTTCACTTTCAATTATGTGATTGGTTATTGGTATTCAAGGGTTGACATTGTGCTTTAGAAGTTATTTCAAGATAACCACAATATGTAAAAGTCACAAAAGTTAATTTTGTGTTAATTTGCAGAAGCGCAGAGGATAGTTTCTTCATTTTTGTTAACAGTCAACTTCTAAGGTGCAAATCCCATCTCCTTTTTGTTGCAGACAAACGGAATGGTTTCCTCTGGCTTTAAAGGGCCACAATCACACTGCCCACATTGATTCTTCTCTTTCTTTTTTTTTTTTCTGTTGTCCCATCAAGTATATTTACTTCTTGGCTTGATTTAAAGCTCTGTAAAGATGTTTGCATATAGTATATTTTATAAATATATTCTATAACTGCGCAGATTTGCACTTGATATGAGGGTGCCTGAAGGCAGTGAGTTTTCTAGTTGTATGTAATTAGACCTCCAAGGTGTCTCTAAAAGGTCACATTATGCTTACTGATTTAAAATAAAATCCATTACCTTTATCTCTCCTATCTTGTGACAAATTAGTAAAATCTTAATTTACATAGTTCTGTTTCCTTAATAATCTGTGGTTCTTTTAGTTAAGTCTTAATTTCTGACTATGTCTCAGCCCGGATAAGCAATTCCCTTCACTGTCTGCCAGGTCTTCAGTTACACTTGGCCTGACTGAATTGTTCCTATTTTTACAGATTTAATGCTTCAGATAAATTTTGTATATTCATGGTGTACAGGACAATTTTTCAAATATTCAGTAATAGTATTGAGTGAAGATGTGAAGTATGAAATAAAGAAACTTGGCCAATGTGGATTTCCTTTTCTTAAAAACAGTACAGACTACTTTTGTCTCTGCTACCTGTCATAGATTGAATCATTTGCATATTCCTGTCACTTTTTACAAAGAGACATGTAGAAGGTGCAGGGAAAAATATGACAATAGTGCTTTATCTCTGCCTTCCCCTACTTAAGCTGGTTGACACACCAACAATTTTCTGTGCATGGTACTTAGAAATCCCACTTTTTTGGTGATGTTAGTATTCCTTTGCAGAGAGTCTTGCTTTTTAAGGTATGTGCCATGGTTTCAAATAATGTGTAACTGCATTGAAAAAACTCTCTTCTCCTGTAAGCATAATATTAAAAAGATAATTGATGATTGATGATCCCCACTGACAGATTTCTCTGTGCAAAGCAAAATATTGACAACAAGAAGGATTTTTTTTTTTTCCTCTGGGATCAGAGAGTGCAGCCACAAATAATTGCAAAGTACACAGTTTATCATTTTTTTGCAGTTTGGTCATTCTTTACTCAAGACTTTTATTTTCTGATTTGTTTTGCATGTGTTTATATTAATGTAGAAATATTTATATATAACATTGTTTCAGTATCAGGGAAATAATATCTGTAATAAATTGGCTATAACGTTAATATTTATGGATTATGTGTACAATCTAGAACGTATTATGTGTTTGGGAGGAAGAAAAAAAAAGAACAATAAAACCCAAAAAATTCCCAAATATAAACCCATCATAATAGAATACAAAACAAAGCTGAAACCATCAAGTGCTTTTCCTGTCAGCATTCAATAAGTACTTTTTAAATGTTGTTTTCGGATTTTGCTGAGCTTGTTCCTTCAAGTGTGCACCTTGTTAATCACAAGCTGGCAGAAGTACCTGATGTGCAATATCTGCAATTCCCTGGCTACAAATGTAAGATGATTATATTATTAGTGTCACTTGCTTCAGTCAGCTAAACCTTTCTTGACCTCTACCAAAAAGTCTAATCGTCTTTTTAAAGGGTTGTAAGTTACATTTTATAAAGGGATAAGGACTGAGGTTCACATCAGTAATGTAACTTACTTTGTTCATACTAGAAGATAACACTTTTTGCTCCCCCCAGTCTGCCATAGGAGGCTCTCTCTTACTCTGCTGGAAGTACCTAACCAAGATAACAAACACCTGATGCCTTCTGACTTGTGCCAAGGGCCACTGCTCCCACAGCTCTCTAACCATTTCATGTGAGGTTACTAGGGATTCGTTAGCTGAGATGAAGTGCTTGTGGATGCTCAAGACTATTGACATTTTCAGCTCTCCTCTGGTTCTCTACAGCTTCCTTCCCTGTCCCTCAAATTAGTCTTCAATGCTGATTACTAAGCAAGTAAATTTCATACCTTCCCACTTTAGCCCTGGGAACAACCTGGACTTGAGGGGTTCATTGTGTTCCTGCACCATACAGTTCACTTTTCCTGGGACAGTGGACATGGCACGTGCAGCCACACAGACCCTCTTCTGTCCTTTTACATTTGACATGAAGTCCTGCCAGCTCTCGTGCTCCAGCCCTGGCATCCTAAGTTCATTTTATTTTATGCTAAATGACTTGGTGTTTTGTTTAGAAGCTCTTGTCATTGTGAACATTTTCTCTGTGGCCTGAATGTGTAGAGAAGAAGCTGGATGCTCGACCTACTGTGCAAGTACCTCCTTCAGCATTACAGGTCAGCTGTTTTCCTTTCTGGAAGATCAAATTGTACAAGGGGAGTTGCATCTCAGATCTCTTCACGCTTCTGTTGTGTCATGATCAACTGAGTTTTCAATCTGCCTCCCTTCTGCCCTGGAGTCTCCTCTGCTCCTTCTAGGAATTGCCATCAGCAGCAAGTGATGGCTCTCTGTTTCCATTCTGCTGTTGAGATTATTGATTATAGAAGTCCAATATGACAGTGTTAAACAGTTTGGGCTTGAATACCAGCCCCTGGGGATTTCCACTTGTTACTGATTGGCTTCTACCTGTTCATTGCTGTCCTCTGAACCTGAAAATCCTGCCAGGATTCTGTCCACCTTGCAGTGTACCTATTTTACATTTCCCCAAATTGTTAACGAGGATATTAGAAATCATATTGAAAGTTCTTCTAAAGTAAGACATCTGCTGTACAGAGAAAGTGTTTTACAGCAGTAAAAGATATAAAAATAGACACAAGGAAGCCACCTCTGGTAATAGCAAGAGATCCTGGGTTCATCTTTGTGGGGCTTCTGTGGGTCTTGTGATCTTGGTACTTTTGTGTTGCAGTTGGCCTGGCTTTTGGTGAGCCAGGACCAAACACCTGGCCAGTCCTGCATCATAGTGGGAGTGGGATGGTGCTTTTCATATCTTAACTGGCATTAAAGGAACTTTCATAGGGAGGGCCCTACTTTTCTACCATTAGTTCAGTTCTTCAGCTCCTTAATGGTGATTGTCCCGAAGTCCTGCTTGATGCTGTATGGAGAAGGTTACACTGCATGGGAACAAGATTGGATTCAGTTATTATCAAGCCTTGCCTTCTGCAGGAATGCTTCCAGGTGCTCAAGGAGTGATGCAAGCCAGGGATCCTGTCAGTCACGCCTCTGTGTGCACAGCTTCCATGTTGCTATTTGACTGTGCTTTCTCTGGGTAACAGGTTCCAGCTTCTACATATCCTCAGGGACAGGCACACAGAAAGGTTGCTTAGCAGTGATGGGAAGTCTTACAGGCAAGTTGCCTTTAGGGAAATGTCTCTCTTGCCAGGAATTATTTTTGGATTTTTTTTTTCTTTTGGGATTTGAATGTTGAGGAATTGGAAGTAGAGCTGGCTTTTCTTTTTTGGGCTGTGTTCGTGCAAAGAGTCTCACAGGAAGAACCTTGTAAATAAGTATTGCTGAAACAAAAAGTGTCCCTCAGTGCCTGATGGAAGCCACGTGGGTGCATGGATAGCACACTTTGATCTCGAGGTGCTGGTAACTTCAAGTTGTGAGTGAGCAGCTTCACCTTGCGGGAGTGTCACTTGTTGGTTTGGGGAATTAGCAATGACTGATGGCAGAGCATCACTGTAAGCCTGGGATAACTAAGTGGAGTTGCCTGCTTGGCTACTGGGAATGCATGGAGAGCACACCACCTCTAGAGCTTGGAGGCATGGCCAGGAGGAGCTGGAGCCTCCCTGCCTCACCTTGCTGCCAACCAGCAGGGCTTCTGGAGTCTGGGGGTTCTGCTGTTGGGGAAGTTTGAACCGTTGGGTCGGACAGGGAAGAACTCCATGTCAGGGTGTGCTTGGGGATCCCAGGCTTGGCTGAGGCTCATGATTTGCCTGTGCTTTCTCTCAGACCAGGTTCTGGAAGCTCTTCCACTGGAAGACTCTCAGAGACGTGACTAAAAGTCACAGCAGAGCTGTGCTTTTCAGACAGTTAAGCAGCTTTTTCCAGTAAAGTGAAAAAGCGGTTTGGTTACCTATTTTATTCCAAGTCTAGGGGACAGGAGAAATAGTGGTTCCTAGTTCTGTTCTGGGAGTCAGCTCACTGAAGGCTAATTCAAGTGTGACTTTTATGCAACAGTATTGAGCTAGTGTTGTTAATAATACGGTTTTTCACCCTACACTAGTCAATATGTATTTGTTAAACATGTTACTGGCTGGTGGAGGAATATAAGCTGCAGTAAAATCGTTCAGGGCCCCGTGAATACCACATGTTGGACATGTGTGGTACCCCTCTGATCATGTCAGGAGTGTTCTGTTGCTGTTCAGTGCCCCTTGTCACCAGCTTGCCTGAGAAATAACTGAGTATTTGTGATGTATTTGTTTATGAAAGCTTTGTACTAAAACATCCTCTCACTTCAGCTTGAGATCTGTAGAAGGGCATGGTGATTTCACTTTTTTCAAGTTCAGTGTATCCACCCACATGCTTGCACCCACAGACACCAGGATGTGTGTGTCCAAGCAGTCTGGCCAGGACTTTGTGCTACAGAGGACAGGAGCAATGGCTTTTGGAAATGTCTTTGCTACCCTTTGGGATTCAGTAGGACCTGCGGTGCTACGTTCTGCCTCAGTATCCCGCTTCATCCCTCATAAACCTTAAGTAAGGCTGCCCGTTGTCTTTCCGTGTTTCAGTGCCTTGGCTGGTACATGATCTCGTGAAGAGGAATGCACACACCACACACTCTCCCTCTGTTACCAATGCACAGGTCTGCTGCTGAGAAGGCAACTGTACCACGGCCATTTGTATTTCAGGGTTCCTGGGCTGGGTAGAAACAACACATTTCTCAGCATCTTCCCACTTCATTGCTGTCAGTCACATCCCTCTTTATCCATACATGCTGGTCTTTAAAGGCTTGCTCAGTTATTTCTTCTGCTGTTTCATGCATGTACATTTCTATTCATACTTCATTTGTAGCAGTTTTAACATTTTTTCCACAAAGCTTTGTTCCACATATAAATACTGCCTTGCATATTCTTATCTTGAGGCTGTTGCATATTCATCCTCTTTTTTTTTTCCTGCTCTTCTGCCACCTTTCCCCCTCTCTTGGCATGCAACCATTAGATGCCCAAATCTTACATCTTAGGTGGAGAGAGTTGTCAAACACTCCTCTCTTGGAGGAAAAAAGAAGAGGGAGAGGATGAGGAGTTTCGCAGTGCGCCAGGTGTAGGAGCTACGAAATGGCAAGTACTGATCTTCGTCTCCATGACAGCAATGATTAAATGTTACTTTTTCATCAGTTTGTGAATATATATTTTCACAGTCTCTTTTTCAGACAGCGTGAGCTCGGAGGTGGTAAGTTTTCCAGCTTGTCCTTTGCGTAGGATCCTGGAAGGAAAGCCAGACTCGGTAGTCAGCCCCGGGCAGGGTGGGACAGCTGAGCTCAGGTTAGGGATGATGTCTGTGCAGACCACTGCGGAATATTTTAGTGACTTATGAAACCAAGGTGTTGATTTGAAATCAGTCGTGTATTTGCAGAACAACGTGTGAAATGTATTTCTGTACTTGCAGTACTCAAGTGTGGAGGATGGTAAAGCGTGTTAATGAATAGGAGAGAAGATTATATAAAAATAATGAGGGCAAGGAGATCAGCAATGTGTTCACTGATGTAATTCACTGGTATCCTCTAACCAGAGATGCTGCATTAGAAAACTAGTGTTTGCTCCCTGTCAAGACAGCTCCAAGAAGCCTGTGTTTTCTTGCAATTATTGTATCAGAGTCTTAGAATGAGTGTGCAATTCAGCACAAAGTACAGTAGAAGAAGAAAAAAAATGCGGTAATTGCTGGGCATCTGTTTGATGCTGTTGAAGTAGTTAGGCATCTCATTTGTGTATAATTCTTTCCAGGTCAGGTTTTGGTAATTCATAAAGTGCTCTAGCAGCTGAAAGCTTGGAACATGGCATGAACTCTGAAACAAAGAACTTTGTGTTTTACTTCCTTTTTCTGTGTACTACTTTGTAATGCAGGCTTTCAGCTCCATTCTGTCAGCTTGAACAGGATGGAGCTGAAAACAAGGAATTTTGAGTGAATTTTTGATAATGGAGCAGTAAATGCTCTGCTAGCAACATGTGTGCACTTGGAGTGTGCCGAAGGATGGAGGCTGGGGGTAACTGCTGCTAATGCCAACATGCGTGAGACAAACATTCCTGAGTGGGCAGCATTTCAAATCGTTGGGCAGATACGGAATAACAGCTATCCAGGCGTTAAAAGGTGTTGCATCCATATAGGAGGGTGAGGCCAAGACCCAGCGTGGTTGGTTCATTGCACTGGAGCACAGTGGCTGCTCAGGGTGGGAAGTGTGCTGCAGGCGTGGCTGCTGAGGTGCACGTGCCCTCCCAGGGCTGCAGTAGCAGTGGTTCTGGTGAAAGGAGGATAGGGTTGAATCCTGTTCTCAGGGCTTCAGGATCCACTTGTAAGCCTTCACCCGTGACAGAGACCTAGTGGTGAAATGTTTGAGGGGGGTATGTAGCACTGGGAATGTCTACCTGTGTAAGCAGCACTCCTGGTCGAGTGCCACCTTGCAGAGAGGGAAGGGACAAAACATTGTTTTGTCCCACTGGAATCAGGGATATGGTGTGGTAGTAATTATTTGAAATCTAGATGTACCACTGCAAGCTTTTTTCCTGAACAAAATGCTTCCTGAAATGCATTTAATCCATTTGTAATATTATCTAATCTCAAGAAAAATCTAAAATACTCTAAAATAATAATAAAAAAACAAGTAGAGAATAAATTTAAATTTTAAGTCCTAATTACATTTAAAAATCTGTGGTGAAAACAAGAAATGCTGTCATAATTTACTTAAAATATGCCAACAGCAACATTACAGAATCAATTTTGCCTATGTTCTTGATTAATTTATGTAATTAATGAAAGATTATTCATATGAAGTTGTAAATTCACCTTGTCCTTGTTGGTATTTCCCCCGTGTTTTTTTTTCATCTTTAACCTTAGCCTGTTATTTTTGTTGGAGAAAACACATGTGTAAATGGGAAAACTCTCACCCATTTGGAAAAGTGTTAGCCTAAGGCAGAGCTGTGCCACCCTCTGAACGGGTTACTTGGGCAGCTGGGAAGGCAGGAGGCGATTTGTGAAAGGAAAACTTCGTGTTTGGGAACCGTGTGTGTCTGGGAACTGAGGAACACAGCCAGCCTCTCCTTTCAGCTTTGGTGTCCTGGCTTTGCTGCCTGGCTGGAGCATGAGCTCTGTGTGTCTCCAGCTGGGAGGGACGCACAGCTGGGAGCGACAGCGGTTCTTTGGCACTGCTGTTAAATTCTGTATCATCACATGTTTCAAAGTTACTTCTGTGGGGTTTTTTTCCAAGAATTAAACGTTTTCACCCTATTGCCAAGAGAGTCAGTCTGGGAAATGGTGTGCCTGAGACTCAGTGCTTTGTTCTCCTCCTTTCATCACTCCTCCAGCCGCAGCTGTGCCTTACCAAGTTTCCCATGGCCAGGTCTCCCCGGTTCTGATTTGCACTGCTTGACCCCGTTTTGCCCGGGAATGTGAGGTACAGTGTGTGGAGGCTTGGTTGCCTGGTGAGGCGGTGTCCATCTGTCGGTGGCAGGCTGCAGACCTGCCCTTTGGTCCTTGTTTCACTATTTGCCTGGGCCCTGTGATTCCCACACCGCCCTTTGCCCGGGAGAGCTTTGCGAACAAGCTGTGGAAATGTACTTCATTGTGAACTTAGTAAGCTCGTGCTTACGGACTGTCACTTAGTAGAAACAACCAGGCAACACTAGTTTTATGCGTGTGCTTTGCAGGGAGCTGATGGGATGGGAGGTGGGAGTCCTGCTGAGCCTCCCTCTGGAACCACAAGGGGGGGGGCGCACTGCAAAAAGGGGCGTGTTCCCCGGGGCAGGATGCTGCAGAGACTGTGCATGGATGGAGAGTTCACAAAGCTGAGCTCCAGGCCAAAGCTTCCTCCAGCTTTCCCACCTCACAAGTGTGCTTTGGATCCAAATTCAGTAATACCCGTGAAATGACACAGGAACTGCAAATGCAGGTGCTTTGAGAGAGGCATTTTACCACTTCAGTGTTTCAGTCACTGAACACTATAGCTCTGATATAATTTTAAAAAAATTCCACGTACGCATTACTTCAGATTTGAGATAGCTGCATTGCTGTTGCCAGAAATAAATTTGCCTAAGCCTGTGTCTTCCCCACAGGGGGCTGTTATCACATGGTTCCATTCTATTTTTCTGGCCTTATCTCTTAATTAACTAATCTCTAATAATGCTCTTTCTTTTTTTTTTTTTAAATAAGCATTTGTGATCCGTCCCCATTTTCCATTGATTATGCTAAAAGCAACGTTGGCTTTTGTTTGCAAAACAAACAGGTGGGCTGTAAATAAAGTAACTGTTTTGCTGGGATCCCTTTTTCTTTATATCAGCCTTGAAAATCTTCCCAAACCATTAGCTAGGAAGTCTGTGGTGCCTGTGAGCCCGATATAGCATTCCCATGCTCTTTGCTAAGCCGCACACATGTATTTGTGTGGTATTACAAAATGCCCAAGCTCATGTAATGCATGGAGGCTAATCTTATCAATTGTATTAAGGCTACTTAGGAACTAATAGCTTTAAGGAAGCTGTTTATATTTCCTCCTTTAAAGCACTTTAGTCAATGTTCTGTGTCCCTTCAAATAAATGTCACCAGTAAAATAGTGCACTTTTTGTCATTTCTTTTAAAAGTGATATTTCTTAAGAGTTGACATTTCAAGGCCTTGGGCTGGCTCTCAGATCTGGGTACTTGGATTTAAGCCACTAATCCATATGGAGGTACCTAAAAAGAAGTGGCCTGGTTTGCATGAATTAAGCTCACATCCTTCTGAAGTTTATTAGTTTGAAAATCAGGGCACGGCTCTGGAAGTCGTCGGATTGCTGCAGGCAGATTTGACTATGTGAGCTTTAGACTTAAATTTAAAATAAGAACAATACGTTCGTTTGAATGTCCATTGCAAGTTAGATTTAAACAGGGAGAAAAAAGAGGTTATAAACCCAGTTTAGCTGATTGTCAAAAATCCTGAGGATGCCCGTGGTTTCACTGGTTGAGCATGAGCAGAACACCATCTTCTTCATGGCTGTGAAGATGTTTTAATTCCTATGTACTACAAGAGGATGCTATTAAAATAGTACAGCAAATTGTGTTTCTAGTAAGAGGCAGGTGATTTAGGGGTCTGTTTGCACATCCTGAGCCTAGCTGGGCACATGAAAAGAGAAAGGTTTGCTTTCTCTCAGAGCATTATGTAGAGGTGGGGAAAACCTTCCCACCTATAGGAACACATAAAACAGGTCCAAAAAATGAATTCAGAAGGAAAAAGTCAGCAGTAATGCAAATTAAAGACATCTGTATTAAATTGTATATATTTAAACATTTTCTTTCAAGAGATCTTTACTTGCAATAAAATTTTAATACCTAAATTTACATTTGCAGTCAGCAGAAATATCTTTATCTAAGAACAGCATTTGCAATATCACAAGGAAGTATATGTAAGATTGGACGAGTGATATATTACATGTAATATTTTACAAAGCAGTTGTATTACAATCTTGTGGTAATCAAAAGATGTCACAAAGATCTTCATCAACCAGGAGGCTTTATTTTAGACAGCATTAGCACATATACTCTTTGCTCCCTGGTTCCAGCACTGTTCTTCATAAACCTATCTCAGATGGTCTCTTTACCTGCCTGATACCATTGCTCTGGGAACTGCCTTCTCCGATGTGGCATTGAAATAATAATTTGACAATTTCTTATGTCACTTGAGCAATTAACTGATAAAAAATAGAGACCACTAATAATTGGAGAGTCCTGTCTAAATTAGTGGCCTAAGCCAGATTTCTAGGGCAGCAATAAATCTAGATCTCTTTGAAAAATCAGATGTCTAGTCAAGTAACTGGTACAGATCACAGCTTGCTGGAGCCTCACAAGGAAAGACCGTAATTAATCCTTGTAACGCAGCTCCTATCCACATGTGACTCCTCTGAAAAGCTCTTCTCTGACACATGTGGCCACATCGTGTGCCATCCACAATCCTGTTCTTCTCTAGTGGACCAGCTGAGAGGGGCAGCCGGCCCTAGTGACCTCTTACTGAGCAGGGAGGAGTTGCTCTGGGTCGTACAGTTCTGTCCCTCAGCAGAGCAAGAGACGATAGGCTGTGGTGAGTAGCAAGTTGGCCTTTTGTCAGTGCCCTTGTCCCAGTCAGTCTTGTGCACAGAAGAGAGTGATTTTTCAATTCAGTATTGTAACTAAATTCATTATCGTAACAAAAGTTAAAAGCTTTGACTAGCTCTGAGAAAGTGAAAGGACACCACAGATACCTGTCAAAATCAAACTTTGTGTGCAGATGGCCTGAAACAGCCTGGCCACTGAGGTGGAAACTACGGCTTGATGTATGGACACATCCCTACCTGTCCTGCCTTGAACTGCTCTGTCCATCCTAGAAGGAATTTGGACAAAAGCTGGAGGAGCTGAGTGCTGCTAGGGCAAGTGCACAACTGATTGAGAACGAAAACCAAAGGGCTGTGCAATGGTTAACGCAGCTGCAAACACGGCTTCCTTTGAGGACTGGCCACCAGCCAGGTAGAAGGGACCCACTGACAAACCTCTCCCAGGTACAGCCCAGAAAATAGAGGGTTTGCACAGCCAGGGTAAAAATAAGTGTGGTGCCTGGCTTGTAGGGAGGGACTGAGGTGTCTGCAATCGTTAGTGCAGGAGGCTGGGGCTTGATCTCTCAGGTTTCTTTCCTTTTAGCTGAAATTATCTGGCAGCTGAAAATAAATCCAAGATGACGCTCTGTTCCCTTCTTAGATGCTGCACACCACAGCAAACTCTTTCCACATTTTATTCCAGCTTGGTATATGAGAACAGGATCCTTCAGCTATGACAGTATGTTTGGAGAGATGCAGCATATGCAAAATGTGCCTTCCCTTTGATTTAAAAGATATAATCAGGGGTACCCTATCACTGATAAAGAAAAGTAAAATTCACACATTGGGCATTGATTTAAACTTAGTTTTCCCTGGCCTGAAAGGTGGAGGTTTGATGTAGTTGGGAATGAATGGTATCCATTTTCTAGGCTCCTGGAAAACATTTAAAGTGTGAATTCTAAGTGGCCTTTCTGTTTTGGGGTTTGTCTTTTTCTTGCCTTAAAAATAGTTGGGCTTGAATATTCTGGAGCAAGTTATGAGATTACTTTGTAAAATGTCCAGAGTAACCATAACTGGCACATGCTCATGGCCTGGATTCCACCCACTACAAGACAAATCTTCTAAGCTTCTGCATAGAATTTAAATACAAGGTGAAGCATAAGTCTACAACACATGCGTTCAAGACATACAGCCTGCAAAAAAACCCTGAGAAACAAACCCCATGAATCTTACCTTGATGTTGTTTTCATGATGCTTGGCTGCTTCATTAAATTACAATTTTTGCTTAGTACATAAATTCTCAGCATAAGTTTGCATTTTGTTCTATGTACATCTTAAGAATACAGCAGAAAATACCATTGCTTAGCACATTAACAAAAATCACATTATATGAGAGGTTTGTCAAAATACCTGTATACTAAATTATATACAATTCTGGAAATCCTTCTTTCTTTGAATTCTATCATGTTACTCTCCAGAAACCCAATCTGTTTGTCTTTAAAAGCTGAAGTACAGAAAGTATGCTGATGAGACAATTTGAGCAAAAAATAATTAACTTTTCAAATTCCATTTTTAATTTCAAAAGAAGATGGAATGGATCACCGCATGATGCCAGCAATCTTTTTTTTTAATTTTTTTTTTTTTTTCTTAAACTATCTGTCTCTGGTAAGGGAACACGTGAATATTGCAAGTCCTAGTTGGGGTCATATCCCCCAAAAGATATGGATATGGTGTACTCACATTGTGGATAAGTGTTTTATCCCAAGGTGCACTATGTTGTATGCTCCCATATACAAAAATGAACATGCGTAGAAATGTGTATTCTGGTGGTTGATACATAGCTTTTAAAACGTAGATATTCACAATTCTCAGTTTGTGTTACTTTTCTCTGAGAAAAAGTCCACACCAATTAGCAGCTCAACTGACCGTTGTGATGGCTGGCGTCTTCCCACCTTCCTCTCCTTCGGCCCCTTCGGCTCCTGCTTGCACCTGGTTGAACTTACCGAGCTTTTTCAAATTCTCCAGCGCGGATTTGAAAGTGTCCTTCAGGCTGTTCTCCAGGACCCACCCTTCGCTTTCACATTCGGGGTCTTCGGGATTGACGATGCTTTCCAGGGAGGTGTGCAGCAGGCGCAAGCCGACCATCACCGACATCTGTGCCAGGCAACGGGAAAGACAGCTAGCGTCAGCCAAACCTGGAATCTCCTGTCACATCCTCACGGTGCCCTGCTGTCAGCAGCCTGGGCTGCTGGCGTGAACAGCAGCTCTGAGGGGCCGCCTGCCCCGTCACAGGGTCGGTGCCTGCCGGGAGGTCTTAATGCAACCCCTGCTGCTGTGCACGAGATGTCCACAGTGCAGTTTGTACGTGCAAAAACGTCCTCTGCCACCACCCACTTAAATATAACTCTTAAATATTTTTACTTTGCATTGGCCTTAGTGTGTTTGGTGAGTATATTAAGCTGATCAAGGAGATAGTAATGTATCAGCGTCTCTGCAGAACAGAGCAGCATTAGGATTTGAGCCATCAGTTGGTCCCCTTCAAATTCTGGTTTTCTTTTAAGATAAGTGTATGCAAATAAGGAAACTAAGGCAGCAGGTGATCTGTATCTCTCACTGGTTCCATCTAAAACAAATTTGTATTTCTGATTGAATATTACCTAGTCCCAGCAGCCCTGACTGAGACTTTTCCTACTGTACTATGCTGGTGTAACACCCCTGACACTGATAACACCTAGCACCTGCCTCCAGAGAGAAAGTCTTTTTAGCCAATCTTCTGCCTTCTAACACTGTTCAAAACACTCTGACCTCACCATTGTGGTGCTTATGAAGAAAAGTGATCCATGAGTGAAGCAGAGAAAGAAGAAAAGAAAAGGCAGCGCCCAGAAGAGCCAGCCTGGTGAGGTGGTGGAGCAATGCTTGGGATGGAGCAGCAGTAAAACTAATTTGGTCCTTCACGTGCCGGGTAAAGCTAGCTGGAGAACACTTCCTGTTGTCAGCGACCTCATAGGATTTGTTCTGTAAGGGAAGTACGACACCTCCGTTACCCTATCCAAATTCCCAAGTAACTGATTACCTCTGGTCCTCCTAAACCCTAATAGATAAAGAGGGTGGCAGATTTGAGGTTGAAATTCAGCCGGACAGCATGCCAAAGGCAGAATTCACATCTGGCTTTTGGACATGAGGGACTGCTCAAGCATGTGCTTCCATGGACCGTCCATTAGCCTGTCTACTGTGGTCATCCTACTTGTGTATGACCAGTGTCTCCAAACTCTCGGAAGACTAAAGCTGTGCTTGGCTGCTCTCAAAATTTGCAGATGTTCATATTTCTCTGCCTTCACTCAAGATCAGAAAGGGAAAAACACTGTTAAACAAGCTTCATCAATACTTCTGTATCCAAAGGTAAATTTTCATATTTGTATAACAGGAATGCATGACTTGCCACACTTTGGTCCTCAAGGACGTTTCTAATGGCTCTGAGTCTGGAAATAGTCTGATCTAGCCAATAGTCTTATAACTTGAATCAGTTGAAGCACTATTCTATACAAATCACGAGAAGTGACAAATCCCATCCCATCAGTCTTGGGATTTAAAGCCTTTGACATCTTCCTTCCACTCTGAGTCCCAGTTTTGCTGCTCTCACTCATGGGACTGATATATTTGAAATTAATGGTAGTTGCAGGTGCAGGTTAACAGGGCTGGGTGCAGGAAGCGGCCTCCACACTGCTCTCCAGTTGTGCTGCCTTGCTGCAGGTCAGCAGGAGCTTTGCTTTGTGGTTGACTTGCCAAGTGCCTCTATTTGACAGCCAAAGTAGGTGGTCTGGCTCCCTGGGTGGATCTCAGTCACTAGATACGGTCATGCTTCAAAAAAGAAAGGTGCTTGTGCAGCAGTGAGCATCTGACCTCTCCTTGGATGAGATTTTGTGACATTTTCTCTCAGCTGAAGACTCTGTTTACTTAAAAATTTTTCTAAGCAAGATTTTGAGTGCCTGAAGTTGAGATCCCTTAATAGCAGTACAAAACAACTGGACTCTTGTCCCCTCCACTGACCTGAGCCTGCCTTTTCTGCCAGATGAGAAGAGAGTCCAGGAAGTTTGAGACAAGTATATGGTGAATTAATCTATCTCCTATATGATCACAGAGAATCTTAGACCACCAGTTTAGCTGAAGTCTTGCACCAGGGAAGGCATAGCCCCAGGCACCAGGGTGTGCTGGGGGGGACTGGCTGACAGCAGCTTGGCAGCAAAGGGCCCTGGGGCTCTGGGGGACACCACAGTTGTCCGTGAGCCGGCAGTGTGCCCTTGTGGAAGAGCAGGAAAATGGTATCCTGGGCTGTATTAGACACAGAATTGCCAACAGGTTGAGGACTGTGATTCTTCTTCCTCTCTGTTCAGCCCTGGTGGGGCCACAGGTGAACCTCCACCCTTGACCAGTCTGTGAGTTGTAGGCTTGAGCTTAACCACAATCCAACAGAGAAGGCTGGGGCATGAGGGTCCCAGAGCTAGTCCAGTCTTGCTGAATGATGATTTCCCTGTCATGGAAACTCTTGTCATTTTACAGCAACTTTGAAGTGGCAGGAAGAACATGGTCACAGTGTTTCTCCAGGGCTAGGGATGGGCAGGCTGGGCTGGTGTATCCCCTGTACCACAACATGCTCAGCCTCTCCATCTGGGCCAACAGAGCAAACTGTGTCCATCTGGAGGGTCCCTGCTGCCCATGGGCTGTGTAGAAGATTGCCAGGAGTTCATTCCTACTGTTCCATGCATCAGAGAGTTTCCTCTCCAGCACAGGACATGCAGTGTGCCTCCTGTGCATGTCTCACTGCTCTCCTGGAGCTCAGTGCTGGGCCAAGTCTGTGGTACATGAGGTGAATCCCAGGGTCTTGACTGTTGCAGCAGCTGTGACCTATTGAGACCCACGTGTTTGTGCAGGTGGAGGACCTGGAGCATCTCAGGAACCAGCATCAGCACTCTATCCCTTTTGAAATGCTCTACTCAGGGCACCCTTGAACCCCTCTTTTCCTCTTTGTTGCCTGAGGCGGGTCAAGAAGACATCCAGGCTTGCTCTTCTTGACCTTCTGCAGCGAAGCCCATCTGTTTGCCAGGGTTTAGCCTGAGGCGGCTTAGCTAGAGCAGGGTGTGATCTTTTTTTGTCACCCTCATGACCAGTTGTCACTCATGGGAAGCCTACAGCTTTTGTTAGTAAAAGCAGCTCCTAAATTATATATTATTATTCTTTTCAAATAGAATTTTTGATATTTCCAAATAGGTTCATTCTTCCTTGTGCCTAACACAGAAAGGTTAAACATAAACGGCCTTCCCTGAGGTCCCTACACCTGCTTGACACATTACCCTTTTCTACAGCTCAAAATAACAGCTGCAATGAGTATTTCCCTCCATGTTCTGTCCCCTTTCCCACACCTCAATTCCATCAACCCAGTTGGAAGGGTCTTCCATGGCCCCCAGAAGGGCTTTGCTGGAGACATGCTGTGGCTATGTAGTTGGCTTGGGTTCCCAGCAGCTGCAGGTGTAAAGCAACCCAGGATTTTGCTTTTGCACTTTCCTGTAACTTCCCAGGAAGTCAGTCAAAGGAGAAGTGAAAAGCACAGAGCCAGCACAACCACTGCCCACTGGGGCTCACTCTGCTCAGACCCACACTTACCTTGGCCAGCAGTTGGGACCTCTGCTGCCCTCCTACTCAGCATAAAATTGTTTCCTATCCTGATTAGAATTTAAAGGAAGTGGTTATATTTCTAGGGAGACTAAATTAATGTGTGCTTCCTGCTTTGCTTCCTCCCTTCAAAGTTTGCCTTAAAAGCAGGGGGAATTTCAGACCCAAATCTGGGCCCTTTATGGTAGAATATCAGGCAAGTCATAAATATTCAGGAGGGCAAGTTATTGTAACCCAGGATTGTGTTGTTTCTTTAAAGCTTTGCCCTAAAAGTCCTCTGATTGCCTGAAATCTATTTTGAAAAAGACAAAGAAAAGAAGAAAAGATCTTATTTCTCATTATGACACAGGCTGAAAAAAATACCCAGGTGTACTTTGAAGAGTTAGACATAAAATACTGCATTTTTATCACTGCTATTAATGTTAACATATCACTGTCATTAATCTCTTGCAAGTTAGCAGAGGCATGTTACAGGTTCTTAGTCATGATTTTTTGCAGCTGGCATTAGTATTTTTGTGCATTTTTCCCCTGAGTTTTTGAATTTCTTCATGATTTTCAAATATAGTTGAAATTCCCCTCTCTTCAAGAAATCTGCATTTGAATCTGGGCAGAAATAATGAGCTTCTCTTTCTTTTCTTACCAGAATAACAGTGCAAAGAAGTAGTACATTTCTCTGCCGTTCAGAGCAGTTATTTTTAAAACAATGCAACATGGAGTAAAATTATGATTTTTTTTCTTATTTTTTTTTAGTTCACAGATTTATGTAGGTGTTTATTTTCTAAAAAGCATCCTCGTTCCTGGAAGGCTGTAGGCCAGTGCTTGTATCAAAATGTAATGCATCTTTTTTTAATTTGCATGTATCTAAATTTTTTAAAAGGCAGCTGAATCATTTAAAATAGGCAATGCCATTTGCAGCAGTCATTTCAGGGGTTGGAAAGGATCTGCTGTACCCCAGGGAGCTGCACCCTCCCTGTTTTCCAGCCGGTCCTGCCTGACGTCACATCCAGCACTTCACGCGCCAACCCTCGTGCCACAGCCAGCCCATGCTCCCCGAGTATTAGTGTTGATTAAACACCCTGGCTAGAAAGCTGGTCATCTCCCAGAGGCAGGAGGACGTGTTTTCCTCACACTGGATGAACAGCACTTCGGGTTATGGTGCCCACAGACACCTGCACTGGGCAGTATTGGCACCTGTTTGCACGTGCATCGTGGTTTCAGGAAGCAGAATAAAATAAATCTAATCCACCTGCTCCACCTAAACCACTTTTTCTGACCAGAAACCTTGCTGGAGCTGATGAAAGACCAAATGGTCCCCTGAAACAGTTCCACTGTGTGTGGCTCAAGGTCTTATTTTCTTTAGTATATAAACCTTCTAACTGCACTTTCTGTCCCACTAATTACTGTCATCTCTTTCTGATGTGCTGCTTTTTTGTATTTCTCATTCCCCACCAATGGTGATACGTGCAAAATTAATGCCTCTCGCACTCTCCTCTCTACTCAGCACCTTGCATTTGACAGAAAATCACTCCCTTTTTCCCTCTTGCTGTGGGATGCTCGAGGCTCTGGCCCCTTTCTCCGCAAGAAGGATCTGTGATCCCACACCCACCCCACGCTTCCCAGCTCCGTCTCAGCCTGGGACCTTCCAGGCCTTACGCAGTTGTTAACTATTACGTGTTTTCTCAGCCAAACAATGGCAGCGGGCAATTTACTTTAAATGGATTCGATTTTAACTCAGAAGTCCATGCTGAAAAATGCTCTGCTGCTCCAGAGCCGCCACTTCAGCAGCGTGGGTCTGAGGGGAGAGGGTTACCTCAAAAAGCCAGACGAGGAGGATGACGGCGCCCATGGAGCTCATCATGCCGCTGTAGTAGTTCAGGAGGGCTTCCCGGCAGCCGCGGCGCCACAGGTTGAGCTCCTCGGTTTGGTAGTCGTAGCTGTAGTGAGCAGAGTTGTTGGTGACCTGGTACTGGATGCAGGGTCTCGGGGAGCTGGGGTTGCAGCAGCTGAAGGGGACGCCGTCCACCAGGTACCTCCCGTCCACGTTGCTTTTGATCCGACTATGGGCAAGGGCAGAAGGAAGCGTGAACACACACAGACACACAGACACACAGACACACACGGAGATATCCAGGCGCAAATTTGCACGAAGAAGGAAAGCAAAGGCAAGGAGGATTTTCTACCATGCCCTTTCTCCACATTCTTGTAGTGGCATTTGTCCTGGGCATCTTTTCTTTCTGAAACCCTTTTCTCTGTCAAGGCTACACTGAGTCTGTCATTAACTCTTCATGGTGGAAACGCACGCCCTCAGGTTGCTTCTTCAAAGAAATTCGTTTTTAACAAAGTAAATGGCAGAGAGAAATTTCAGGAAGGGCAGTCAGAGAAGAGTGATCACAACATAATTGTGGTGGAAGGAAGATGTTGGAGCTGACCTGAGCTTGGAAAAGAACCCAGAACAGCCTTAGGACCTATCCTACCCAGCTAGACCAGCTCTAGGACCTACCCTACCCAGCTAGACCATTGATCCAGCAAACCTAATAGCTTCTTTTTGATGATAATAGCTCCAGGGAGGTGTTGTGCATTTATTCTTGGCTTGGGAAGGTAGCCAGTATTGAAAACATGAAATGTGCTTCAGAAACAGGATGTTGCAAAATTTCCAAAGTCCTTGCAGGAGCTCCCCGACTATTGTTCATCTGACACTGTGGTTGTTCTCCATAAACAGTCATTTAGTCTGGTGTCTTATGAGATGTTTAGATGAGAGATAACTTAGAAGGCAAATAGTTTCACTGGTGCTGCAAAAAGACTATAATAAAAGGACTGCAATTCTAACACAGGTAATTTTGCTTAGAAAATGACAGAATGGGAAGCCCCAGTGATCTAGAGAGGTGAAAACAATTTGAGTGTCCTGTAGCTTTCTATATGCATATTTTAAGATTGTGTCATAGAGAGAGAGGTGATTCCAACAAGCTGGTGAAGGAATATTCCACTTTGCAGTCATGACCTAAATATATCTAAATGGCAAACGCAGTTGAGGTTTTATCTCTAGATGTAAAGTGTACTCTGGATTGGTTCTAATTCCCGTTCACGTGTAAATGCTCCACCAGTTTCAGAGAGATTGGATCAGGCCTTTGCTCTACAAATAATATAAAAATCCCATTGTGGGGGACAGACTCCCACGTTCCCTGGAATTACAGAGAACTTCACCATTGACTTCAAAGGGTGGCCCCCTATCCCACCAGGAATTGGAGCAGAGATTGTGCACGACCACATAGTACAAACTTTGAATTCACTAATAGCCATTTGTAGATTTTTAATGCCCTATTTCCTGCCTCAGTAGTACAAAGAAATTACCTTGAGTCTCAGTCCCAAACAAGGCATGAGTTATTAAGGACAGTATAACCTTGTTTTCCCTCTATGGATTGCCCTTCCACTGCTGCTGGATTAAGTTACAGCTCCCAAATCTCCATATAATGCTGGCAAGGTTTTTTTCAAGTAGTTATTTATACCCATGGGCAGACCTTCGCTATGGAAATACCCCCTTATTAAATAGTGAATGTATTTGTTATAACCCTGCAGTGCAATGGGTTAAATCTGCAACAGTTTTCACTACAAAGTTTTCATTCAGAACTGCAAAAACAACCAGACCACCCAACAAGTCAAAACAACACGCAGAGAAATGCACACAAGTGAAATACCATTTACACAGTCAGGCAGGGATCCCAAGAGATACACAAAGCTTTTTCTCAAAGTTACTTCAGACATTTTTAACACAGGCAGTATATTTAAAAGGCAGATTGCTTCCAGTTTACAGGTCCCATTATGCAACCACAGAGTATGAACATTAAGGAATGACGTTCCCAAAGAACTCTGAATAACCATCTCCTTCCCTGATGCTTAATTATTTAAAAGGTTGTGGGTAGTTATGCCCAATGCTAATTTTTTAATTTCAAAGGTTCATTTTGTTCTCATGTTTATTTTCTGCTTGAGCTTACTGCACCTAACCTGATTTTGGGATTACTGCCTCTTTGGGCACTGACATCAAAGCCATTAAGGTGTTTCTGGTCCACAATCTGCTCTGGTTTGTATAGAAACAATAAACTAGTGCTGGTTTCATGTGAGGTTTTAAAAAATTAGGCACAGGGAAGAACTTAAAATGCATATGGCTACAAGGGCCATTGTGTAAAGCTAGGAACCTCAATGACTGTTGATGCTCAGCATTATCACAGTACTGAAACAATCGATTGAGTGAATATATAAAAAAAATTCTAAATCTTAAGGATTTAAAACACATGAGTTATTGGTAAAGTGTTACTGCTTCTATTTATTTCCATGAGTCTGATCCACTGCCAATATCTAAGTGAAGTTTTAAAAGTGTTATCAACAGTATATATCCAGGGAATTCTTTTTTTAGGAAATTAACGAATCACATTGACATCTGCTTTAGGACTAGTAAAGTTCTGACACTCTCCTTTTGGTTTTGGGAGTAGGTATATGTGGCTCAAGGTAATGGGTTTAAAAAACAGTAAAACAATTATAAAATATATGAAGGTTGTTTACATTGCACTAAGAGTGAGAATTGTATTTTGGTGCTTTATATTTTGTATTATGGATGGCTTTAGAGGAATTTGTCAGGGGAGGAAGCAATCCAGCTGTTCATTTGGGATGCTTATTAAGCAAGACCCCATTTTATACAACCCCCGCTGCAGTCAGCGCCTATTGGCACTTGAGGATAGTATTGATCAAGTAACTCTACTACAAACCCCACTGAGTCACTTACTCTTTCACTTCTTTGGAGCTGAAGTCCAGATATCTGTTGCTGATCCACTGAATTTCGAACCAATCTTTGTAGCCGTTGTTCCCACAGCACTTGAACTCAATTTGGAGCATGTCAATGGTCTTCTTCATGAAGCATCTTCCGGGGGTGTCTGTGTCCCGGTAGAACTTCATGCCGTTCTTGAGCCCCTGGGCCAGTGTGCTGTCCAGAGAGCCCCGCATGAGGAAGCAAATCAGAGCAACGAAGAAAACGAGTATGTTAAAGACGAAGCATAGTGCCAGGTAAGGTTTCAGCAAAGGCTTCCACTTGGCAAATTTAGCGGGATCCAGAGAATCGTAACAAATTTTTCCAGCAAAACCATTGAAGGCGCAGGATAATATACCCATCAATATCAAAGAATTGGGCACAAAGTGGCTTTCTGAATTGTCCATCACTTCGCTTCGCTTCCGGAGCTCAATTTTGAGGAACAATCCCATGCTAAAAACAAGGATTCCAGCAAACACCGAAAACCAGTTCATGAGCCATAGTCCCTGCGCTAGTTTTACCCGTTTCTTCTGATTGAATTTGACTTTCAGCAGTGCCATCTTTGTAGTGGGAGATGTTGGAAGATTTCACAGCCTGGACCCCTCTTCTCAGCGTAAGCAGCTCGAGGAAGAACCATTCAGGCGTTGGAAGAGACCCCGAACAGCACATCGGGAAGCGAACAACTGCACAGTCCTTCCATCTTGAAGTCCCCCAGTTAGGATTCAAGCAAGTAAAATATTCAAAGGTCCCAATTAACAATTTCACATTAGTGAGAATAATGGGCAATTAGCACCTACAACTATTTCTGGTGGTTTCTTCCAAGCAAAGGAGAAACACTCTCAAGGTTTCAAATGATTTGATCTGGATCTGCAAGACGTCATTCTAATACCTTTAATCATTTGATCCAATTTGGAGAAATGTCTGTCAACAGATGAGTGGAAGTAATCCCTCATTTTACTATTTAGTAGATTTGTGCTCTCTTATGATAGGCTGCTGGGCGGAATATGAAAACCCAGAGATATAAAAAGATCTTTGTTGCCAGAAGAATATGGATCCTTTGAGGAAAAAGGAAGAGGGCTCTGGATTAAAAAAGGCTGCCTGTATACAGACATATCCTTCCCCAATGTGATCCTGATATATTCCTATCTACAGCCAAAACCACGTTCTAGTCCTTATCCTTCTGTGTTGACTTGACATCCTGTGGCTTATGTGTTCTGAAAGCAGATAAGCGTGTAGTTTACGGTGACCTAAAAAAACTAAGCCTGGCATTTTCTATTTACTTCCAGGGCTTGTACATCTCTGGGTCTTGGCAGGAGAGGAGGAGAAAGGAAAAGTGCAGAGAAACTCAATAAATAAACCCTTGGCTGAAATCTAGAGATGCTTTTATAAAAAGTGAGCTGGCAGGAGCAGCTTACTGGATAATCACCATGCCAGGGAGGGGAGCAGAGCTGCCCAAGGAGGCCCACCCAGGAGTTTACATCAGGGAGGAATTCAACTCAGCAGCTGGAGAGGGACCCTGGGGATGTTGTATCTAAGTGCAAGGAGGCACCCCGGGGGTCCTCGGGCTCTGATGAGGGACTTGCAGCAGGCTCTAATCTCACACTATAGTGGGCGGAAAGGAGGAGTACAACTCCCTCCTTTGGCAGTGGCCTCCTCCTTGCACCACACAGCTGTTTCAGGCAAGCAGGGATGCTGGGCTTTCACTCCCTCCACAGCTTGAGGAGTCTTACTCACTTTGAAATATCATCTTCAACTCACCTCAGAGTTTTGGAGCTACTGGGAAATTCCTGTGCTGGTTCACCCCTGCCACCGCAATGCAAAATTAACCTCAGGCAACTTCCAGCAATGGAAAATTATCCTTCAGGTGTGTGAGGGCAAGGGTGCTAATGCCACAGGGGAGAAAGGAGCAGCCCCAGAAGAGGGACTGGGAGGTTTTCATCCTGCCTGTCAACCAGACCTGCTGCTGCCACCACCACCCAAGTACCCTGGGGGCATCCTCTAGTGGCTGACAGCAGAATGTCCACCAGCCCTCAGGGAGAGAGAGGAGAAGGGATCTGCCAGGAGGAAGGCAAGTGTGAAAAATAATAATAATGATAATAATTAAAAAACCCCCAAGCACTGGGAAATACCATTTTAGTGGTCTGCTGCTGTGTGGTACCATGGATGCTGCTTAGTTACCATTTGAGGTCTTGGAATGCTGAAGGTCCCTTCAGTA
The DNA here is from genome assembly GCA_013400975.1 of Atrichornis clamosus. Classification (NCBI taxonomy): domain Eukaryota; kingdom Metazoa; phylum Chordata; class Aves; order Passeriformes; family Menuridae; genus Atrichornis; species Atrichornis clamosus. Next base: position 28,857 of record WBMZ01008354.1, read on the forward strand.
AGGAGAAAGGCTGGCAACCCCCTACTTCTTCCTGCCCTAATAGAAGGTTTTTGCTGTGAACCTTTCCCAGTCCATCCTGGTGCTATTGCAGTGGCTTGGAGAGCAGCTGGTAACTGGGAATTTTCTAAAGCAAGCCTGGTTGTTCACATTGCTGCTGCCCTTGCTGGTGAAGGGTGAGTGAGTAAGAGGAGGGAAGGGAGGCGATTATCCACCAGGGGCTATTCTCTCCGCTTGCTGTGAAGTGGATGAGAAGTGCTGTTTCTTGAGAGAGCCTATTAATGTTTTTGTGCAGTAAGTCACAGTGCTGAAATAACATCTCTCCTGGCTTCTTGGCAAAATATCCCTCAACCATGCAGCACGTGTTGGTTGTTTCACGGACTCTTTCAGGGCTCAGCTGAGAAACTTGAGTTTAGAAAGTGTATTTATCTGACAGCCTGAAGTTAATTCTAAATAAAGGAACTTGAAACCATTTCCTATCTTGTCAGTGATGACGGAGTGAAACTGTAATTAAAGTGGAAAAGAATTTTCTATCAGGTCTGTGTGTCATGAGGATATACAGTGAAATATGTCCTGCAGGACAAAAAGTAGTAAACTTGTCCACAGCAGATGTAAGCGTGGTGCTGCTCTGGATATGGGTAATTTCATACTCAGGAGCACAGGTGACAGTCTGAACACCTATCTTAATAATTTAACATTTAGATACCCATGATAGGTCTGAGGCAGCAAAATCATGTAAGTGTATACACTATGGTGTTTCCTGTTAATTCAGGAATAAAAGTACTGAAGTAGAACATACAGCGCATGCTTCAGGGCTCTCTGATCTCTCCAAATTCACTCTTCTGCCTTAAACAAAGGAAACGGGAGGGGCCCAAATAAATCACTCCGAAATAGCTAGTGTTAGCTGGGAGATGATCAGTAATCCACCTGATGTTCAGGAAGGGACACTCAGGTACTAATTAGACCTTTAAGACTTCGGGTGGTACCTTCAAAGTCATCAATCAGCACTACCAAAACAACCCAGATTAGGAAAAGTGCTGTTTATTTAAGTAGCTTCAACAGTTCAATACCAGCTGGGGACTTAGAGTGGCAAAAACCACCCCACCCATCAGGTTAACTCTCCATGCTTGGGAGTTTTAAAGGGAATTGGTGCCAGTAAATCATATGCTACACTCCGACACTTCGCTCAAAAATGAAGTTAACACTCTTTAAAGCGGGAGTCAATGATTCCCCGTTATCCCAGACAGGGAGCTGACAAACCCTGTGCAAGCTCCGGCACAAACCGGCCAGCCAAGGGCTCTGTCTGGCAGAGCAACTTAAGGAAGAGAAAGGTTGTGGGGGACCATCGAGAAGTGTTTTGGGGTGTTTACAGTTTAAAAGAGAAAACTGGCATCTGCTTTTCTTCAAAAGCTTTATCTTGGCTGCGATTCACCTTTAATTTGGCACTTCCTACCACTTTCTACTTCAAATAGAAAATGCTGAAACCTATCCATAGCAGATAAAAGCTAATGGCTGCAAGAATGTTTGAGTTAATGGTCTCCGCAGAGGTTGTCTATTAAATTCAAATGTATAATTCATATGCCATTTTGAAGAAAAAAAATGGTAGAATAAAATATTCAAGTTATTATTGATCTCACCATGAATCTGTTCAAATTCAAAATCTAGTTAAAAGTGATAATGTGTATGTATAACAATAAAATATTGACACCTTTCCAAGAAGCTGTGCCTGCTAACCCACACATAAGATACAAATTTATCAGTTAAGAGAGAGGAAAAAGTTGGTTTTCATGCAAACAATTTAATCTGGTATTTGTTAAACAATCTGCTGCCCAACCCTGGACCAATCTTACTCTTTCTATCTTCAGGAGCATGAGATATAAAATAATATATACCTAAATTATGGAAGTGCCCTTATTCTGTAAAAAGAATAATTTCCTGGCCCAATCCTTCACACTGCTCTGCGATATGAAATGTGTGCCTTTCTGAGGCTTTTTTTCCTTTTCTTTCCTTAGGAGTGGTTAGGTTTCACTGCAAGAAGAAAGATGTCTGGTTTTCCCTTTGATGGGCCGCTGTTGCGTAGAGAGGTTTCCTCATGTACCCTTGCTTATGTTTTTGCTTTCATTTGTAACTATGTGGTGTGTACAGGGACACTGCTGAGGAGCAATGTGATGAAATTGCTGTGCCACACTGTACCATTATCAGGTGGAGGAAAGTCTGGTTTATGACTTTTTTGCCCTTCTTTGCACAGGTAGCTTGGTAGGCTTCTACTTTTGTGGCATGTGAGGCGATTGCAGGTTCTGAGGCTGGTAACAGAGGCAAGTTCTAAATTCACTGCTGGGACTGTTATAAATCCTGGGATCCTGTGGCTCCTTAACTTTGCCGGGGCACACTGTAGGGGTTTTAGTGTGTAGTTCCCAGCATTTCAGCCATCATTATTCACGTGGCGTGTAACACAGTCAGAAAACACAGCTTTTTTCTGACCCCCAAGATGTTTGTTATGAGTATTTGTATTATTGTGATGCCTGGGGTGTAGTGTTCACTACTGAAAAAGTAAGAACTAGAAACCAAAGTTTATACTTGCAGAAACAGGAAATAAATATGGTGGGAATTAAAAGAAGCTTAAAAGAAGGCTCATGATAGTCATTACTGCTGGAAAACATCTCAGCACAACAGGAGGATACTCAAGTCAGTCAGATAAATCAGATCATGATGTGAATGGAAATGCTGAAATTTCCACAAGTTGCATATATTTTTTTCCTTGCTATTCCTATCCTTCCTTGTATGTGATGAAATTAGCTGTTAGAAAAACCTGAAGCAATTCCAGGTAAAGCCACTGAGATTTGAACCTTGTCTACATACGGCTATTGCTTACATAAGAAACTTTGAAAAGAAATTCAAGCCCTCAAAAATAAAATGCATAGGAAATTATCTTATGCATGTATTTCTTTACCTGTTTTTTCACACAACAATTCTACTACAGTTCATGTCAGAATCTACTGAAGAGGGCTGGATAAAGAGAGAATGTGAAGTAACTCCATTTCTGTATCTGGTATTCAGAGAAGCAGGGGCAGACAGTGGGAAATGCCTGGACTCCAAAGGGAACTGAGGGGGATTGATCCCTCTGGGAACAGACCTCCAGGTGAGATGATGCCCCATGGGAAGCAGCAGCAAAGCTCTCAACTGCTTCTCTGGAGGCAAGTTTTGGTCTGTGCTACCGCTCAGTGCCTCAACAAACGCCAGTGCTTGAAGCTCTGTGTGGGCTGGAAAATGGTCACAATTTTCTTCCATGGGTTCATTGTTGTGTATTTTTAAAAGATATTTAAAAGATTTTGGTGAGGTTACTGGCTGGAGGAGAGCTGTCCAACCAGGCTGTCTTTCAAAAATATTTGAAACAGGACTTTGCTTTCCTGACTCCCTGTGCAAAATGGTACTGCAGCTCAATGCCCTGCACTATTTTTATAAACTTTCTGCCTGTTACCCTTCTATTCAGGGCCAATTTGCACCAGGTTTATGGTGCTGATGCTTCTGTTATCCAATGTCTCTGGTAGGCATTTGTTTTTCAGCCCCTTCTGATGCCTACCATAACTAATTTCTTTAAAATACGTGACTTTTAAAGAAGTTCCTTGGTTATTTTGGTGGCAATGTGATGCAAACCAGAGCTAGAGTTCTTGCAGAGACTTTGTTCATGTCAGTTGTACATTATGTAGTTTAAGTGAATCCAGCCACTGTGCAGGTCACACTGACAAACTGGTGTTGGTGGTGCCCTTAAATGGTTGGAGAGTTACTTTCCCTGAATATCCTCATTCAGTGGTCTTCTTTGAAGAGTTTTCTCTCTTACATGATGTTTCTAGTCCATCTTGCTCCCGGGCAAGCTAGCACAAAACCAGCTAGTTTCCGCAGCAGTTCTGACTGCTCCTGCCCTCCCTGTAGCAGCACGACCTGATGCTACCTGCTTCCCGCCTCGGCGCCGAGGCTTGCACAACCTCCTAACCAGGTACCTCTTCCCCCGGGGGTCTCCAAGGGAGGGGATATTTGCCAGGTCTCCTGAGCAGGTAAGACACAATGCAATCCTGGCTCCTGGCCCAGAAGAGGCTGCCAGGTGTTTTCTTCACTTACTGCTCTGAGGGAAGAAGCCGAGCCTGTGTGTCTCTCCTCTCTGCGAGCTGGGATGAGCGGGAAGACAAAGTGCCTCTGAGCAGGCTGACACTGCAGGTCTCCTTGAGCCAGGGGAATGGAGACGGCCTGGCAGATCTCCTCACACAGCTGCTGCATGAACTCTGCCCAGCCTTCCCTCGGAATATTCTTAAATTGCCAGCTTCAGAAGGGGAGTCCAGGAACCTGGACACTTGCAGCTGGCAGCTCAGAGCACATCACGACACACTGCTAACTCTCTTTGAAGGAGTTTTGCTGCAGTGGGATGTAGGAGATGCTCCATCATCAAGTCATCTAGAGTCAAGATAGCACAAAATTCCTTGCTTGTTGAGACACTCTCAGTAAAACTATTCCATTGCTTCCATACTTAAGATATGTTATTGGCATCTTGAACAAACAGCTTAAAGCTCACCTACAGACAGGAAGTGATTTTTCTGATGCCTTGTCAGTTGAGGCAAAACCTAAAGACATATGATGAAGTTACAAATGCTGTGGACTAGACTTTTAGTCTTTTCATGTTCAGCATTTACTTTGTAATTAGTTCCAACAAAATAATCTATACTCTATAGTATAGACCTCCCAAAGTATCTCCAACATCTTATTTCCAAAACATTAATGTGTCAACATAAAAAGATTATTTTTCCATCCAATATAGATGCTAGGAAGCACTATGAAATTTAGTTTTAAGCAATAGCTGAGGAATTTAAAATACAGATTTATATCTGTATCTATCCAACTATCCTGTAAAACATATATACATACATTTACTCCTACTATGCTTTCAAATGCTTAAAAAAAATTATTGAGAATGTAATTCGCAATACATCTGAGGTGCCACTTTGACTGGGAAATGGATTCTCAAGCAAATAACTAATTCTGACTCACTTACGTGGCATTTTACCTCCTTCCTATGTAGCAGGGGTGCAGAATGTTGGGGGTTATTGTAGAGGTGACTAACACATGCACTGTCTGCCCTGGTGGTATCAGGATGGAATGTTCTGGGACACACAGGTGACAACCTGCTAGTGCTTATACTAACAGTGCCTTCCTTTTCCACATTAGTTTAAGTAACAATAATAATAATTTAAAAATAGTGCTGCTAGCCAATTAGAAATACTTAGGGGTTTGATTTCTCTTTCTTGCAGCCCCCAAAAACTTGCAGTTTCTATACCAAACAGCCACAAACATGCTAGCTAACCTTTTCTAGTGCTTGAGTTCACATACTACACTAACACACTTCTGTCTCAAAATAGTTTTCAATTTCTATTATGAGTCTACGTTAGGAAAGTATAATTTTAAAAAGATGCATGGAAACGTGCCAGTGTGTGTCTGTATGTATGAAGGTGCATATTTAGAACTATAAAAACCATTTAGGTATTTGCCTGACCAAACTTTTTCAGACTTGTTCTCAAATTGAATTTCCTTGTTTCGTGCCATGCTTGATAGTCAAGAGTCAGTTACTTCTTTTTTATTACAAAAATAATGTTAAATCTTTAAGAGAAAATAATTGTCTGAAACCATGTTCCTGAAAAGTATTCTGTTAATTTTGGCTTGACAGAAGTTCAGTATTTGGAGGAAAGAAAACATGAGGAACTGGGATGTCAATGTCACCAAGGAAGCAATTTCAGAGTGGAATTGAACTTCCTTGTTTAGACTCCTGCTCTGTTTTTTCCAGCAATACTGCACGCTATGGCCAACAGCTGGCAGAGGGCCGCACTTCCACGGCTGTGTGAAGTGCACTGAGAAGCCTCAGTGGAACCTCTCTGGTACCCGCTGCAGCCTGGGGTATCTCTCCCTTTCTGGATGTGCGGGGTCCATCGCCACAGGGAGTAAGTGTAAATGCTTGGAGCTTGGGGCAAGTAGGACAAAGGCATTACCGTAGTTCTTAAAGGCTGAACAATTTGCAATCTTAAGGCTACAGGATGCTAACGGGATTGATCTGTCACTACCTGGATCTGTGGAGAAGAAAAATTAACTACAAAAGTAGGTTCTGTACTAAGACGGATGTGTTAAAATTAAGATACTTGAGAGCCTCAACTGATCACATCCCTCTAACAAAGAATATAAATTATGTACATTAAAGCAAGACTGAGGGTGTATTCTGTGAATCACTTTATGATGTTGTTAGTGCAAAGAAGAATCGTAAGTAGAGGGACAACTGAAACAATTCAAACCAAATATATTTGAAATGCAAAATCCAATTCAGTCAAAAAGTATACATTAACAAAAGTAAACAAAACTGAAACTTTGAGGATATTAAAAAAATTCCCTCCCCCCCCCCCTTTAAAATTAAATATGCTGAAAACAACTCAGGTAAAAAGGTTTTCTGCTCAAAACCAGTCAAGCACCTAAGTGAAATTTCAGGTACTTCTTGTGGCAGTGAAGCAGTTTTTGATGGTTCATCTAGCATTTAGTGTCTGTTAGAGGCACATAGATGATGGCTGTGCAGCATAAATACTTTGCACTTTTAAAACAGAACTTTATGCTAAGGCAAGATAAACAATTATTTCTTGCAAAATGTCACAAGTTTTAGAAACCTTTAACTGCTATACTTTATGTACAAAGAGTGGTCACTTCACCACTGCTAACAGGGCACTGTAAGGACACTGCACTCAACAGTGCTGCTACTTATTATTGTTTAGCAGGAGTGAAGAAATAAGACCATGTTACTCTGCACTTCATGCAAGATAACGTGCAATTCTGGAACTGGAACACAGCACCTCATCTTTCTGTTTTACTGACTCCCTCTGTCAATACTGCACTTACGCAGTAACAGAGTGCTGCAAGTTAGGATCACAGCACACAAAGTCTATTGTCTGCTAAACTAGTGGGACATCCCTGAACACCTTTCCCCTGAAGTTTCAGATTGCAGAGGAACAGTTAACCTAACTTCTGTGATGTTAATCAGCACTTGCTGTATGACTCCAAGGTGTATACAGAAAAAGTATCCTTTCACATAACCTTAGTATTTACATAACTCCATAGATTTGTTAATTTCAAACAATCATTAATATATTAGGAGAGCGTTAAATGTTTATTAGAACACTTTTTTTCCTTTAGACTTTTTTCACTTGAAATAAAAGCCTAAAGACAACTTACAGATTTAACCCGTATGAACAGAAATTATCATTATCGTTACTGTATCATTGCCTAAGATGCATCTTAAGTCTGCTACACTGTGCAGTTACAAACTCCTCCTGTAAATTAACCTTTTTTTCACCATTACCTCACAGAAGTACTGTCTTGCACTCCCCATAGTGTACTGTTGTCTGCAACATGAGAACCACAAAAATATGAAAACTTTGGTATATGATCTTTCCATTCCAGTACAGCTTACACTACTTGCAGCTAAATCAAGATTCTGCCTGTGTGAGTAAAAGCTGCACAACAGCTCTAACAGAGGTTGACTGTTGTTTATCAGTGGCCCTTGCTCCACCTTAGTTAGGAAAAACTCAGCAATGAGGTACTGCAGGAGTTGGCAAATCCCACAGTGATACATAAAGCTTATAGCAGCAACCTGTGTAAGAGAGTAAACTCTATTTGACTGGTATTCTTCAACTAAGGGATCCAGCAATACATTGTAATTGACAATTTAAATACTGAATGGAATCATTTAATGGCATATTGGGGATTAAATCCCATAGTTTGTGAATCAGTGTGTTTACACCAGTATCTCTTGCACAGCAGAGCTGCCTCCGCAGTCAGTCCCAGCAAGAGATTCTTTCCTGCTCGGGGATCAGGCTCCAGTTGGGAGAAGGCTTGTCAGTCGCCAGCCAGTCAAAGTCATCCACCAGGTTCCAGTTGTTACTGCCCCTGTCCAGCCCAGACGACTCGAAATCTCCTTCGATACCAGGGTAGCTCCAGGAGTAGGGGGCGAAGGAGACCTCAGTGCAGCCCTCGATTACGGCCCGGCTAGTCACCTGCACGTAGACTCGGCAGTCACGGGTGCGGTGGGTGCGGAGCTGCTGGCAGGCCAGCGCCAGCAGGCAGTCGCTGCAGCCGTCCACGAACACGGAGGTGGACACGGGCCCGCAGAGCACGGTGCAGCCGCGGCAGTCGCGTACCCGCAGCGTGTTGGGGTTGCCGCAGAGCCGCACCCGGCAGCCGCGCAGCTCCGACAGCAACACGTCCCGCTGCAGCAGCTCCGCGGGGCCGAGCTCCAGCTCCTCGTCCTGGGCGCCGCTGAACCCACACAGCGGCGGCCCGCCCGACTCGCCCTCGGCGAGGCCGGGGCCGCGCGCGGTGGGGGCCGGCGGGGCGGGCTCGGTGGGGCGCGGGGCGCTGCCCGGGGCCGCTTCTTTCTTGAGGGCACGGAAGGCGAATTTCTTCTTGGGCTGCAGCTGCTGCCGCCGCGCCGCCAGGTCCCCCTGCAGCCGCGCCACGGCCTCCTGCCCCTGACGCACCTCATAGGGCGCCAGGAACCGCACGCTGCCCGTCAGAAGCTTCTGCAACGCCTGCAGGCGGGTGGCCGCCTCCTCCAGCGTCCCCGCCGCCAGCAGCGCCTCCACGGCCTCCCGCTCCCGGGCGAAGGCTGCCAGGAAGAATTCGCTCTGCTCCTCCTTCACCACCTGCGCCTCCTTCTTCTGCCGCTGCCGCTCCACGCCCTGCTGCCGCTCCGCTTCTCGCCGCTGCAGCCGTTCCGGCAGCACCACGGCGGAGACGGCGGAGCCCGCGGCCACCTCGGGCTGTGATGAAGCCCTCACGGCCGCTGCCGCCGCCGCCTCTCCCGGCGCCGCCATCTTGCCTGATCGCCTCCCCTGCGGTCACTAAGCACCGCGCCGATTGGCTGCCCGCAGCCCCGGCTGCGTCGCCGCCACCGATTGGCGGCCCGGGAGGCGCGCGACGGGGGAGTGCGGGAGGGCCAGAGGGAGGGGTCTCCCGCGGTCTTAAAGGGGCCGCCGCCTCTCCACGGGATGGGGTGAGTGCTGGTGGCAGGTGCTGCGCGGGGCGGGTTATCCTGCTTCCCAAATTAGCGCCCGGGATATAAATAACCCCCCCCGCTCCCCTGCTGTGTGCGCGCGGAGCTGCCCGCTTCTTCTCACCGCTCTGCTTACACCTCCGCGCCGCTCTCAGGCCGCGCCCGTCGCCGCTGGCTCTGGGCGCGGGGGCTCCTGCGGGCAGCGGAGCTGGGGCAGGCGGGGGGCGCGGGGTGGCTCGGTGCGGGGCCCAGGCGGGAGGCGGAGGGGCCGCAGCCCAGCGCTCCACCTGCCCTCCCGAGCGGGGCCGGGGCTGCGCCGGGCACCCTGAGCCGCCCCCGTGTTCCGGAGGCGCCGGGCAGCCCCGGCGCCCTGCCCGGGTGGGGATCCCTGGTAGTTTCACGGGGGCGGCACTTTCGGAAGGCCCCCAAAGCGAGGTGTTCTAATAAACCTGTCCCGCTGTTTCCCGCTCCTGCAGTAAAGTAGCTGTGGAAAAGGCTGCCGATCCTTGCAGGTAACTGCAAAGGTGCTTCCCGGTGGATCGTTTTCTTCTTAGCTGCTTATTTGGTTTCTGAAGTATTTTGTTCCAGAAGAGAGCTCGGTTCTTGAGGGAAAATGTGGGAGCAGTGTCAGTGGATTACTGTGTCCCAGAGGGAGGACCGTATGAGCAATCCACAGAGGCCTATCTGGAAACATGGGAAGGCAGGTTTTTAGAATTAGGAGATGTGTTTTAAGTAAATTTGCAGCAGGACCAAGAAATTAAGTGCACCTGGCTACAAAGTAAAAAAGTGACCATCATTCTGCTGTTTTCATTTGATAATTCTTGGGGACGTTAATTTTTGTAAAGGAAGTTAACACTAAGCACTCCTTTAGAAACATTGGAAAACAAATTTTAACTCCTGTTCATTTCTACAAATACCATCTCCTTTCCGTTGACTTCAAAGTTACTTGTAACAAATTAACACCTAAGGACCTAAGACTATCTATTGAAACCAAAAGGTGGTAAACACGAAGTAGATAATCCAAATTTACTGTTCTCTGTTAGGTAATAGTATGAGTTTTTTGTCTGATGTTCCTGTTTGGAATTATAGGTTGTTATGCCCCTTAAGGTTACCATTTGAAAGTAGCCTTAGCTTGAAAGTAGCCATTGTTTTCTGTTTATTGAGAAATGTGGTTTACTTTCTGTGTTAGAAATAATGTTTTTAGAATGTATGGAGTACTTGAGCCTTATTTGTGATAATGCTAGCCTAGTTAGGATGCCAGAGGAAAGGCAGTGAAATGCCTTTAATTCTTGCAAGGACTTGCACTAAAATAGAGAAAATTCTCTCCTTAAGAATGTTAACATATAAAATAAGGGGATTGCAAAGGATTGTTATGTAACAGTAGCACTTTGGAGCAGTATGGATGGGCACTGAGAAGGGTAATGTGTTTGATGCATTGCAGCTCTTAACACAGCATTACATCTGTTGCAACACTGCAATGTTAATGGGTCCAGAACTTTGTTTCTGAAGAATTAGATTGAGTTTTAAAGTCAAAACGTCTTACTTTGTAGAAGGGGAGTGTGCTCAATCATGAAAAAGGAAGGGTATTGAAATATTTTCACTCGATTCTTTTTCCTACCAATGTGTTTAAATGATACATTTGGTAAGTCTTAGGTATTTTTTCTAATAAATAAGTCAAATCCACTCCTGCAGTAATTGCAGCAGTGTTCCATTAGGCAGGAATATGGTGCAAATAATTCTCTGTAAGAAGAAAAAAATTCCTTATTTCCATGTTGTTTTGTAAGAAAGATATGTAATTTTGTATTAGCTAGCAGGTGTTTTTTGCTTTATGCTCCCGTGAGTCTAAGTAATATAGATGGTAATAGTAATAGTGATGGAAGTGTTTATCCTATACATGAGAATACTGACAAGAAAAGGGTTTTGCTGTTTTTCAGTATGCACAATTGTTCCTGGAGTATGGTTTGATATTGTTACACAGATGTGAGACAGCAGATGAACTGCATTGAGTAAAACAATTTCACGTATGGAGAGGTTGCATGCAAATGCTAGTGTACACAGCACAGAATAAATGTTAAGTATTTCATTCTGTAGTGTAATTCTTATCATATTTGGGCACTTACAAAGCTAGGTATTCTGAATTGTTTTTTCAGAGGTGATTGGAGGTTTAAATTAATGAGAACCAAATACCCTCGCGAATAGGAGTTTCTGGGGGAGACTGGAATCTTTTCACTTTGCTAATGTGCACAATCCGTTTTCTTCTTAAAAGCAAAAAAGCCCCCTAGACACAAGAAAATGAAAGAAATGGCCATGATGAAAAATTTAAAAGGGAGCTGTAAAATTCTTCCAACTGTTTCATCTTGATGTTCCAAAGTTACTTTCCACACTTACAGTTTGAGGTTTTGGTATAATTGATATTGGCTGCTTTTTTTTTTTTTTTCTCCTTCACTGCTGGCAGCAACTTGTTTTCAGGCTGCTTAGTGTGCCAAACAGTAACCACCTGAATAAAATGTAAGCCTTCCAGCTCAGGCTTGGACTCATTTGGGTAAGCTGCAACAAGCAGTTCAACTGTTTGAGGGTATGAGAAAAAAGTAAGGTACATAATTCTCTGTGTTATACTTTTTTCTCTCCTGGGTGTGCTTTTGTTCCTCTCTGGTTTGAAAGTAGATAGTAGTAATTTTAGTAAGACCTTTCGCCATTGTTTGGACTGTACAGTGTCATTTGTTTTATGTGAAGTTGGAGGTTGCACTTGCTTGCTTTGATCTAGTGCTGTGAAACTCCAAAATATAAGTTCCACACCAGCTTCCAGGTTTAAATGTGTCCCGTGGTTATCAGTCATGAATGTTATCTATATGAAATATTTTGTACTGATTTGATACCAGTACCTCATCAACAGTATTAACTCATAGCCTTTTGAAGGGAGATGTATTGCATAGTTCAGGTGAAGGTTCAAGGTCCTGTCTTGTTCCATCATTATTTTAAGAAGAGTGGGGAGTAAAAATGAGATTCACAAAGGCAACTGTATGTCCGGCCTCATAATAATGGATTATTACACCTGAGGTTCTTCTGCTTGTAAAAGTCAAGAACCTCATAGTTGTGGTATGATCCTGAGATGCAGATTTGCACTCTTTCAAGCAGAGGAGGGAAGTAGAGTTATTCCTTATCATTGGTATGTATTTCCCAACACTGACAATTTTTATTCCAAAAGGGTATAATGCATGTATGTTGCGCTGTCACACACACAAAATGCTATTTTGTCTTTTAGCTGTGTTTTCAAGAAAAGCAGCAGCCTCTGTGCCTTGCATGGAGCTCTTATCTGATAGATGTGATCTCTCTCTGCTAGATTGAGTTTCTGCAGAAGAGATTAGCAGAGCAACGTAATTACTTCTGGCTACAAAGTAGGTACTTCAGGGGCTTGTGCAACCATCGTATGCTACTGATGGTTTTAGTAAGGGCTCTTTGAACTCCTCTGGCACTGTGATCAGGCATTAAAGATGTAAGCCATGTTATGATTCATTTAAGATACTGTAGGCTGCACATTTTTCACGGTGGAATGGGGCTTCATTAAAAGTGAATGTCGAGTCACTGTATCTCAGTTCATTTGGAAAAAAAATTTCTGTTAACATTACGTTTGGTGTACTGATTGTTTTTTGAAAAGCTTTTGTTTGCACTAAAATGTTGTGCTTTAAATATCTAGCCATATGGAAGGGCAGGACAATGTAAAATACGTGTGTTTTTAAATCACTAATTAGAAGGTTAGAGCTAAAACTATGAAACTTATTTGGTGCAACTTAATTGCTGTGAGTAATGCAAAAGCTTTGAAATGTAATCCTTGGGAATGCTTAAGATACTAATTATATTCTGACCAGTCGAGGTGCACTTGTTTTGAAACTAGTCTGAGCTGGTCCCTTCTGAGAACATGGTATTTCCAATGCCAGAGGTGGAGAAACAGATTAATTTCTACGAAAATGAGTTATCCTTCAAGACCAGGGACAGACTTCAAAGCATAACATTTTATGTACAAGAGGTACTTGCAGATTAACAAAGCAAGGCCCAAATATGCTAAACACAAAAGCTCAAGAGCAGAAAATCCCTTAGGTTTGGTCCAGGCCTAGCTGCTGACTGCTATTTAGAATCCTACTTTGGTAATTGACTGTTAAATTCTGAAGACCTAGTATGTAAGCTACAGATGCTGTTTTATGGACTCTCCTTTTGAGGTAATTATTCTATTAGTTATGGAGTTTCTGAGAGATTTTTTTCAGTGCCTTGCTTTAAACTTCAGATGTTTTTACAATTGTTTTTTCAATGCATTTCAGAAAACTATGGTTATTGGACTAGCCATTTCAATGGACCACCTAGGTTCAATAGCATATCAAAGTTTTCTATATTGGAATTGTTAATCTTAATTGCAAACATACTCCATTTATCTTTCTGAGTTATTTAAATAGAATTAACTTCAAGTCATTGTATCCAAGTTTTTCTATTAACTCTCCTGTAGTATATTCCCTAGTGGATAAAGCTACACTTGTGTTCTTTTTGCCATTTATTCATCTTATGAAAAAGTCTGTCAGCTATCATTTTGAATGAGGGTTTCCTCCTCCTATTATTAGCATTTGTTCTTCAGTCTAAATCTGAGAATAAATTCCATTCATATTGATACAATTTCTAGTGATAATATGAAGACTTCTTTTACAGCAATCTTCATTCATATCCAAATCTTACCCAATTGGTTTTGTAGTAGGGACTCAGAAATATCCAGGTAAAACTGTTCTGTCTCAAAAGATGTGACTTAGGTAATGCTTTATTCATAAAGTCCCTTCTGTTCCTCCATTTTGTCTTGTCCTTATACAAGTATATCTTAGCATGTCTGTGTTTCTTTCATGAACACAAATGGTTTTAGTATAGTTTACTATTCCACTGTGTTTCTGTATCCCTTTAATGCCTCATTTCATGTTTTAGGCCTTCTTTTTTGCTTAGATTCCTCCTATTGTTCACTGTTTGATTTTTAATTTTTTTTTTTAAAAAACAACCCTTGTGTCCATCTGTTCATTAGCATCTGTATTTCTGTATCCTTACTTACCTGATTTTTTCCCATTCATCTACGCTAGCCAAATTAACTATGAATATTATAGAAGGTTGTCCCAATTTCTGCCATAGTTTTTAGTTTAAATTCTTCTATAAATTTTAGTAATGTTAGTTGTGGAAGATTACTTCACATTATTTTTATAGTAAAGTTCTGTCTCCAGAGGTGGTTTTATTTTTTTTCAGATACATTTCAGTGGCTGAATATCTTAAGATTATTCTAACTTGTAAGTGAGAGCTATTAATCTTTCAGACTTAATTCTCCTTTTTAAGGTACTCTAAGATGAAGAATATGAGACTCTATTTAAATAACCTGGAGCATGATGTAGTTATTCTTGATCTGTTCCAGTAATAATTTTGAATTGCCATTTGTTTCAATGGGAGCTCCAGTCACCATATTTTCTTTTGTTTTACTTAAGTGTCTTCTATATGTCAGATCCCCATCTCAAAGCACATTTCCTCAAAATCTGCTCTTTAGATTAATCACATAACAGCCCTGTTGGTCTTCACATAATCTCCAGTCATAGAAACCGGTCTGTCTTCTGGTATTGGTGAAAATCTCTTGTTCTGAGGTTCACTCTTTGTTACCTCCTCTGACTACCTACATCCTAACTAATCACCCCTTAAGACATCTATTGGTTAGGTAGTCCTGTCTTTGGTATGATGATTGATACTGGAGTCATTCAGCTTTACAAATCACATCATGCAATTATGACCCAGGTTTTGTAAATACTGTTTTGTGTAAGTAAGGCATGGTATCAAGCTGAACATTGTAATGTTTAGGTAATTTTTACTGGTGAATCATCAAAATATTGGTGGCAATTATTCAAAATTTGGTGGTTGATACGGATATTGAACTGAATTTTTCAAATGGTATGTTACATTTATATTCCAAGTTAAAGTCCTTGTCTCCCCTCATGCCACTGTATTTCGGTGCCCTACTTTTTAAGTGACCTCTACCTTTCAATTGCTTGTACCCTTTAATGATGACCTATGTGTTTCTGTGCCTTCAAGCTTCAAGTTATTTATTCTTATTTAAACAATTAATTAATAAAGCAGTACGTAGATAAACAGTGTGACTGGTGGTGAGCTGACCTAAGAAACATGTTAAGAGATGGAGAGATAAAGAAGCATGGGAGGAAGAAGTGCTATTGATAGAGCTGGAGCATTCGGTCTGAGGATGCAAGGCTGCAGTGGAGTTAATGGTGCTCTTTTCCATCCAATATACCTCTGAAAGGATAGAGTGAGTTGAGGTTACAAACCATCTATTCATGCAAGAATCTTGGGATGACTGTGGAATGAATTCCTTTAATGCACTAGCTTAGTCCTTAAATTCTTCATTATGGATCTACTGCTGCTTTATCTTCTTTTGGGGTACTAATTTATGATTGCACAAGAATTGGAATGCATGTGATGCAGACCTGGAAAAATGGGGTGAGTAACGACAAAGTGACTTGATTTAGGAGAAACCTGGAGACAGAATGAATGAGGGTGTTCTGTACCCCCTTGTTTTCTCCCTCTCAATACCTAAGCATAGTTTTCACTTCTTCACAGTCTATCATTTCAGGGTGATGTATCTCAGATCACTCCAAATGTCACTTGGTGTCTTTGCACACCTATGAGAGTGGTATTTGTTAAATAGCATGGTCACAGTTTGACAGCTGATGTCAAAATACAGCCAAGCAGTGTGTTGTGTGATGGGTGCACATGATGTTCCCGGTAGCTGTTTTTACACCAACATCTGTCTTCTAAAGATTTCTCTTATTCCTTTTGACACTGGTCTTGCCTTTCTTCTCATGCTTCTTTCCCCATACTCCTTATGAAGCTGCTACAGGAAAATGTATTTATGTGATTATGACACCGATTGTGCATTGTACACAATTTGGAGAATAGAATTCTGGTTGAATATGACAGCTCTGACCAGGTGACCTTGAGGTAGAAGAATTTTGACATTATAAGGGTTTTTTGTATTAATGCAGTAAGGCAGTGAGAAGAGGGGCAACCTCTTGGGGCAGTGACACCTAGTTCAGAACCACCACGTGATCCTCTTAAAAAAGCATGAGTACCTGACAGCTGAAAGCAGTATTTCTTTACAAACATGATCTGGAAAATTCTGTAGTACCAGAAAGTGATAACATTACAGCTGATGACTGCATTCAGGTCTCTTAGTATTGAAAGTAACATTAAGTGTGTACTTCAATATGACCTATAAAGTCACATCCAACCCTTGATTTTTTTTTTTTGCAAACATTTCTACCGGAGCCAGTTTTGTTTGTGAACAGATACAGCAAATATGTGTAGATATGGAAATGTCTAGGTGCTGCAGAGTGCTTCATTGTATAGATGATGTTAGCTCTCATTCTCTTTTTGTACTGTACTTGCTTAGTAACTTTATTGTCAATGCTGCTTTGAAACATCCTTTAGGGAAAGTAAGTTATGACATCATCATGGTAAATTTATGTAGGATTCCTTGTATTTCTTATAACAGAATCCATTCAAAATCATTTGTCTTCCTTTCTCCAGTTCCTTCTTTGTATTGTATTGCCTACTTCCTATTTGTGGTTTCTGTTGGACTGGGAGAATAACAATAATATACTGATCAGACGTTCTGCCTTGTAACCTCTGAAGCAAAGTTCCTTCCTGTGAACCAAATTGGAAGAATGCTTGTGGTGTCCCTCCAGTTTACAGCTTCTTACTTGAGCAGTATTCTCTGAAGCCAGTGATGCTGAGTAGGCTTGAATTCAGAGCAGAGTTTGGCCTTGAAGCATTTGCTGAAATTAGGGACCTTGAAGTTTGGCCTTTTCAACTTTCTAATGCTGGTGTTAGGAGTATAGGATTACAGCTCTTACAGAGCTCTTTGGCATGTGGCGTTTATGCCCATACTGTGGCTGTTGGGGTCCTTGCTGTACTCATGAAAAATGCAGTTAATATACTGGCTGATGGCCGAGGCACTGCCATGCATGAGTTCAGTGTGTCTGGGCTGCACAAAGGATCTGCTGGGCTCGTGCTGAGGCTTGTTTGCTTGGGCCCAACCCTTCCGTTTAGGGAGTGATTTGAAATTTCACCTCAGTTTTCTACTGTGGGCATACATGTAAACAAGATTTGTAGGTGAGTCTTGGCTTTGACAAGAGTTTGGAATAGGTTGACTGCTTTAAAAAAAATATAATCAGATTCTAATTGAGAAACAATGCTGAGGTTTGGTTTTTTTTTTTTTAAGATGAGAAATCTGGCCAACTTCTTTGATAAGGTCCACTTAGTATGCTGCCCATAACCATTTTCATACAGTTAAAACCAAAAAACTTTAGGAGTTTTTTTGAGCTGTCTAAAGCTAATAAAGAAGGATGTGCTACTAAATAAAGTCCTCCAATCCTTGTCTCTAAGGAGTTTTAACAAAGTTACTTAGGAATGAAATAGAAAAGTCCTTGGGAATTACCATTACTATCAGAAAAAGGGTCTTAAAGAGATTTTTGTTGTTGTTGTTTTAAAAGCATTACCATGCATACCTCTGCATGCTAAGAATCTGTCTTCAATCAAAATATGTTTTTTTAATATACCAGGCTTCTCTGAATTTTCTAAAAAAAAAATTAGTTTTTTAGAATTAAAGTTGTTTTTAATGAATGAATGAATGGTGTGAGTTAGACTAGTTTTCTATAACCAAAAAGCTTCAAATATAGTTATTAATGCTTTTAGCTGAAGTAAACTGTAGGATAGCATCAAGGAACTCTCAGTGATATAAACTTTGACTTCAAAATAACATTTTTAGGTTACCCAAAACTTTTTTTTAAAGCAGTCGAAATTAATGTAATTTGTTTCCAGCATGGCTGGTAAGAATGTATCTAAAATACTCGAAGTATTCCCGCTTGTTAGGGAATCAAATCTTATCTTTTTCAAGGTGACCTTGCATCTATTTTTCTGGGGACCCCCCTGCCCTTACATTTCTTTTTCTGGGGATCCCCTCCCCCCAAGTTTGTAGTGGTTTACAGCTTTAATATAAAGAAAATCAACCGAGTTGTTTAACATTCATTTTGATAGGAGAAAAACTTTGTTTTACTTTCCTGTAACCCCAAATACACCCCAACTTTTAACCTAAAGCCAGCAGCTCAGGCTAGGTCGCCAGACCGACGGCTTTCTCAACACAAAACCAAGTAAAAAAAAGAAAAAAAAAAAAAGAGCTAAACTTTTTAAAGGGCCTGGCTGTGAAAACGCGGAGCGAGGACCGCGGTGGGGCTGGGGACTCATCATGCCAGGGCGGCGGTGCGTGTGCCCGGGCGCCGGTCTGCGGCGTTGTGTCCCGGCGGAGCTGCGCGGCCGTGCCGGGCCCCGCCGGTGCGGTGCCGGTGGCGGTGGCGGTGCGGGTGCGGAGCGGAGCCGAGCGGAGCCGCGCTCTCCTCCCGCTCGCTTTCTCTTTCCCCCTCTCTCGCTCGCTCCCTCTCGCTCTCCCCCCTCCCTCCCTCGCTCTCTCGCTCTCCCTCTCTCTCTCCTACACTGCCAGCCCCTGATGTGATGGCGAAGAAACCCCGTTGACAAGGCACTGCTTTTTCATGACGGTGAGTTTCCCTTTGAGTGTATTATAATTTTGTGATAAAAATTTCAAGGAAAAAAAAAACACACAACCTCCTTCCTCCCTTCCTTCGGGGAGGGAAAAGAGAGGGGGGAAATCTATCTCCAGACAGACAGAAAAGAAAGAGGAGCAAATTAACAACCAGGAGTTGCCAAAACCAGGATATTAGGTTTCAGCCCAGAGAGCTATTGGCTCTGGGGCTATGTATATAAATATATATCTAGAGAGAGAGCGAGCGAGAGGGGAGACGAGGAGGAAGAAGAGGGATATTTTGTGGGTGGCTGTTGTTTGGGCAGATGTGGATTCACATGGAAATGAACTATATATATTAATTTTTTTTTTTTTCCGCGAGACTGGTGGTGGTGGCTGCTGAGGGCACTTAAAAAAAAAGTTGTTTCTTAAAATAAAGGCGCGGGGGGGGGCTGAAGGGAGAGATAAGGTTTCAGGTCCAGGCTGATAGCTGCAGAGAGGGGAGAGGTTTGGGGTGGGTTTTTTTTTTTTTTCTTGCTGATGCCATGCAAATTCAGGAGAGGAGGGAAGAAAAATCTCTTTTAATGACTCATTGATTGAGCCGGTTTAAAATTAGTTGTTGTTGTTGTCTTTTTTTTTTTTCCGCCCCCTTGATGGCCATCAAGAGAGGGATGGAAAGAGGAGAGGAGGGAGAGAGTGTGTGTGTGTGTGTATGTGTGAGTGTGAGAGAGAGAGTGAGAGGGAGAGAGGGGGATAGAGAGAGTGTGTGAGGGAGAAAGAAAAATAATCTTTTCAAATCTCCTCCCTCTTTTTTTTCCCCCCTCGTTTCTTTGCTTTTCTCTAAAGCTCTGTGGTCTGTGAAACACTCTTTTCTTCCTCCTCGTCGGGAAAATGGAGACACTTCGTCTCTCTCCTGGCTGTGCAGCTGGGAAGGATTTTTCTTTTCTTTTTTCCTTTTTCTCTCATGGCTTGATTTTCTCCTTTCCCCGTTCCTCTCGCCACCACCCTAATATTGTCTTTTCTTTGAGCTTGTGTCTCAGATTTGTACCTTCTGGGGATTTATTTTTCTCTCGTTTCCTCGTTTTCGGTGTCGCCACTAGATTTGATTTGATTTGTTTGATTCTTTATTTGCAATTTCCTCCGAATCGCTCCGTGCCTCCTGCTTTTAACCGAGGAATGGAAACGGTGCCGCTTTTTGTGGGTGCGCGAAATGCTCGGGCGGTAGGTTTGGGCTAATGCGCTTTTTTTCGCCTTTTCGGGACCAAGTTTTCAGATGTGCCTTTTATTTTTTTTTTTTCCTTTTGGAGAGAGAAAATATTTAATTGTAACACCTCTTTAAAACACACCAATAAAGCGTCTCTTTCTGGAGTGACCCGTTTGGCTTCGCTGTAGACTGGATGTGAATCCGATCCTTTGTGCTGCTGGAATTATATTCCGTAAAAGAAACAATGTTTTGTAAATAGTTTTTTACTTGTGGTTTAAAACAGTAGACGGTCGTGGAGGGGGTTTTCTGTAATGTTCACTGTTCACATTTATTGAGTTACGGGCGGTATTTAGTATGCAAGTTATATTTTGCTTTTTGGTATTAATTGCAAAATTCAGTTACAGATGATGGCAGAAAGCAGGCGTAGAGATGTTAAAACCCGGGCAAAATCGAACGACGTATAGAGGGCACGTTTATATTTACTTAGAGCTGTTCCCAGTGACAGTGGGGAGGAAGGAGATGTGGAGGCCTGTGCCTTTCCCCATTCTGTGCTCCCCGCTCCTCTGCTCCTCGGGGCTCGGCAGCGCGGGGTGGCAGAGGAGCTGAAGGAGCGAGGGGAGAGCGGCTCCGGCGGCGGCCCCGGCCGTGCCCGGGCTCGGCAGGCAGGCACCCCGGCTGCGAGGGGTAGCGGGAAGATGGCGCTGCCTGGCTCCCTGCCAGCATTTGTTGCGCAGTTTCACCCGCTCTCCTCCCCCACGGGCGCCATTTTAAGGTCCTTTCTGCTGTCGCCGCGCCGTGTGGGGCGGTGCCGTCGCGCCCAGCTCGGGCCATATTTCTGTGTCTTGGCTGGGAAGCGTTACTCTTTTCGGCTGGGGAGCCTCTCCCCGAAATTGTAAAAGCCTCGCTTCACTCCCACACGCCTTCTTTCCTAGTCCTTGGTCGCGGTCTTGAGGGGGCATTAAACGGGCTTGACTCGCAGGGGCCCGTGCTGGCAGCTTCAAGCCCGTCAATATCCCTTCCAAGCGTGTTTACTTACCTCTAAAATACGTGTTTCTTGTCATTTAGAGTAGAGGAATAAAAAAAAGATTTCAAAGAACATCATCTTCTGAACGATGACAAAAAATTAAGACATTAAAAAAGAAATCCACCTTTAAAAAATGTTCCAGTGTAGTGCAGAGGGCAAGGTATATTTCATTGAAGAGGTTTCAGTGCCTTTTAAAGTGCCTGCAAAAATACACATGCAGGTAACATTTTGTTGAGTGGTGGGTAGGTTACTGTTTTTGTTGCTGTTACTTTCTTTGTAATTTTTCTTTTGGGAGGGACTAGCATATTTTCAAGTTTTTATCACTCCTTTATGTCTCACAGGAGTCTGTCTTTTCCAAATTACTCAATTTAGCAGCCCGCCTCAATATACTTTTAAAGTTTTGTTTTGATGCTGTTTTTAGGAAGAGCACTGAAAATACCTTATTTTAAACCACCTTTTGTTTATTTGTTTTAACATTTTTGTATAATCTGCTCAATGCTCATGAGGCTTGAGTTTAATACCAACATCACCCGTACTCGGAAAGAGCTAATGTACTGCCAGATCAACTTGCCTGTGTCCACTGAGGAGTGTGGCATGCTCGTGTAGTTTTTGGCTTTGTTTTTTGACACATCAGAGTTTTTTGAAACTTCCCCATTCCCCTTGCTCGTTCCTGAAGGAAGTGGGAGATTTTTTATAATTTGGGACTAATTTTAAGGCTCTTTAATTTTTTTGCCTGTTGAAGTGGTAGAGTTTTAAACAACATTTCTGTGAAATACACACATTCATTGCTTGGAATATCATAAAAAAATTGTCGATATAAATGATATTTTCTAAAGACTTTCATAGGGACAACCTTGTTAACATTTTAGCTTTGAAAAAAACACACCAGCTATAAAGCTTTATTTGTTTACAAATATTTTGAGTGTGGAGTACAGTACTTGTTCACACATTTCAGAAATCTTACCTTATTAAAGTTACTGTTTCTTGAAGTGATTATTTTACATTTTGTTAATAGGAATCTTGGGATCAAGATAGAGATTTTTCTTTTAATGGTAGTGTATTTTTATATAATAAAAGTTATCTATTATGCTCTAATGTTGGGGTTTTTTTTGTTAATTTGTTAAAATAGTGAAGAAATGGCAGAAGTGGGATAAAAATGACGCATTTCTCTTCTCTCAGGTCATAATATTTGCCAAATGACTATATATGATCTCTACACTGACCTGCTTGTGTTAAGGCACAGTGTATTCTCATCTTGAGATCTTTGTTGCCTGGTATTTAAATATTCCAGACCTGTTCTTTTTAGATGTACTTTTGTCTGTGTCTGAGCTTAAAGTTTTTTCTAGTCGTTGTTGCAAGTAGCCCTTTAGATTCCCTATAGCGTGTTTACATTACTGGCCGAGTGGAGCTCGACATGTTGATACAGTAACCCAGTTGTGCTTTCATTGATACACCTTGGCTTACTCACTGGTGCGATACCCATGTATTTAGGTGTGTTCTTATTTTGTTCATGCTTTCAGTGCTTGCTTTGCAAATGATGCCTCTGTTCTTCAGTTGATAATACTCTCGGTATATGTGTGGACTCGGTTGAGGTCACTGCTACAGGGATGGTTCTGCTGTAGCTAAGTATTTACATCACTTATGGATGTGCAGTTTTTCTGCCCCACCCCCTCCATGCGTCCTTTTCTAGTAGAGTTTATATATTTAGGTTAATTGTACTGAGAGGAAAGTCCTGGAGTTCTGCTAATACAAAATGCATTTCCACTTTCCTCCAAGCACCCTTCCTGTTTTTGAGAAGTTTTGTGGCAGAGGTAAGTCCATAGTCTGGAGGTGAAGAGCTTTGCAGTCTGGGATGCCTGGGTACGCTGCTTGCTCTCTTTCCAGGTTTTGCTGCTATACTTCCACATGGGTTCCAGAAAAGTTGCGTCTGCATAACTGCAGTTAGGTTTTGCAGTGAGGCTCAAATGGTCAATGATCGTGCGTTTTCATGCTGCATTAGGCTTGTGGTGAATCTGATGGCTGGCGCCCTTTAGAGATGTAGCAGTGAGAGTGTGAAAGTGTCATTCCTGTCTAAGTAGTAGCTACAGACCAGGCATAAGAGTCTCTTTGATAATGTAGTCACTCTGTTCAGAGAGTTGGCAGAATTTCTTACAGTAGTTCTGCTAGAATAAGCTGCATCTGTGCTTGAAAGGTTTTTTTTTAATTGTGACATACCCAGTCCAGCATAGACATGGGGATTGTCTACAAAAATAAGTGTATTTATCTTTCTTATGGTAGAGGAAAAGCAGCAACATTAATAAACTGTTCTAACATTCATTCTGATCTGCCACTGTTTTAGTTTGAAAGCCAGAGTGAGCAGTTTTGGTAAGGCACTTGTTACAGCAACATAAATGCATAAGAACCAACCTGAACTGACATTTTTTCAAGGTCATCACATAGTTAAATTAATATGTGTATCTTTATTTTCAAATGTTTCTTTGCTTCTGCTTTCCTTGTTGAAAAAACCCCAACTACTATGTATGTATTATTTTTTCTTTATTTGAAAATTATTGAGGTTTTAGACAAAGCAAAAATTACCATCAATAACTAGCACAAATAGACTATCAAGTTTTTTTTATTCCTTTATTTTCTTGCACTAGTTTTAAAATGTTCTAGAGCAACTTGAAGTGTTACTCTGAGTTAAAGGAGTCCTTACCAAAAGAAATAGAAAGAAAGTGGGCAAAATCACTGTAAAAACACAGTAACCTTTAATCAAAGGTATTAAGAAAGGGTGGTGAAGTAAAGAGAGGGGAGGTCTAGGGAGAAAATTTTAACTTCACTGCAGGAGACTATTTTTGTAAGGCTGATCTTATGCCTTGTCTCAGGTAGAACTTGCAGTAGTTTTACTGTAAACTTGATCCAAGTGTGGAATTTCATTATCTGGTGTTGAAGCTTGAATTTATTGAGATAAGTCAACCGCAGAAGTTATCTTGGCCCCACTGAAAAGTGGCACAATCTCCACTGGCCTTCACCAAGGCATTGGCTTCAAGAAGGACAGGATGGGTAGTGTGGAGGATTTTCAGCCTGGATTTGGGGATTGCACTACTGAATTAGTTACACATCTGTCAATTCACTGTAGTCAAATTTTTGTTGATTTCCCAAATATGATAACTGAAAGGAGTATAAATTGCTGTTCAGCTAATTATTGGCAGTTAGCAGATACTAGCTCATCTGAACCATGCTCATGGCAAGGTTTTGTTTGGTTTTTAAACTAGTATGGACTAGAGTGAAAAGATATTAATTGGGCATTGATTTATAAATCAATTTAGAAATGATCAGTTCATAAAGAAGTTATGTTCTGAGACTGCATAAGTGTTTTTTCAGAATCTTTGAAAACTATATGCACAGAATGAGAAGTGATACTTGAGTATTCTCTAGTAGAAACAAGGTAAAATATCTGAAGAACTGACAACATTCCTTGAAGTATTGTTTTGCACAAATAACATATGCTTACAGTCTGCAGTATTTGATACAGTAGTTTGTAGAAATGCTTAAGAGCATCTAGTACCCTTTGGGCAGGCAAATGCTTTTTTCCTAAGGAACTCTTGAGATCTCGCCTCCTTTGCTCTTTTGGGATGAAACTAGGACCTTTCAAAGTGTTTTATGGATATTGAAATTACTGAGGAGTTGTGTATGCAGTGGAGCAGCTTGGAAGACAGAGCCCAAAACAGGCCATAGCACAGTGATGAGGATAGTCACTGCTGGGGGAATGGTCTGAGCCCGGCATTTGGCCTGGGGAATCCTGTAGAGTGTGTGAGCATCCTGACCTCCAGGCTGAGGGTACTCCGAATTTTCTCTGTGTGGTTTAAAAAATCTGTTTCCTGATGGAAGTCTTGTTAAGATTTTGGTGCTGCCAAGAGCACCAAATGTGGTGCCCTGGATGTGGTAGGAAAAAAAATGTGTTGAATAAATTAGAAATTCCATGCTGAACATGTGTGTCTGAGGGAAACCAGATTGTGGACAGCCACACTGGGTGTTCACATGCGTACTTGGTGTATTGACTGTAGCTGGATTAGCCTTTACTGTCATACATACTGTTAGTTGATTGCACATTTTCATTTTTATCTTAACATACTAAAATATCACTGTTGTTTTGGGAAATTTGGTAAGTTAGTACATTTGGCAAACTCAAATCACTATTTTTTTAAATGGTGAACTAGAAGGAAGTAAAATGTAAGAGCTGGATAAACAGCCTGTTGTAGGTTGTCTGTACTTTGTGGTTTTTATTTGCTCTTCTGTGTCTGGAGCTGGTATTTCACAATTGTGTAAAGACCCTGCCTGTCCGCTTAGGTGTTCATCTGCCAGATCTTAGAAACCACGAAGATGCATAATGTTGTGCCTAGCAATTCATGAGAGGAAACACTTTTGTGTTCCTTTTCTTGTTTCTATTTATCTGATTCCTGAATAGCTCCTATTTTTTTGGAGTAGTGTTTCCTGGAAAGTTTTTCCGTCATTCTTCTGTTGCATACAGATATCTTTGAAATACTGATGATTAATTCAGTTCCACGGCTGATTTCAAGCATTGCCAGTTCATCTTAAAAGTACTACTCTGATTTAGAATCTTGGAATGAAAACATATTTTTGTATATTTAGAAAGTTAATGCTTGCATATTGCAGTGTGTTACTAGGTTAGAGTCCCAAATGTCTTACTTTGTTAGCTCTTTTTTAGAGCACAGTTTCTGGTAGATTTTGCAACAGTGTAGTAGTTGCTTTTTTTTTGATTACTCTGGAAAAGAAAATAGTCAGAAGGAATAATTCCATATTGTAAAATATAAGTACAGCATGATTTATAAGTGAGTAGTTAAATCCTTGTGTTTTACAAAGTACATTTAAAAATTAATTTTGTTTTCTTACTTCTGTTGTCCTGAAATGACAATTTTTTTATAATTATGACTTTGTTTCTTTTTCTCCTGAGTAAAATTGAGAGTGAGATTTTAGTTTGCAATTAAGCTTTTCAATATTTCAATTACTGTGTCATTATTCTGCAGTAGATAATTTTTTTTACAGTAATGAGAGGGGGAAGTGGAAATACCTCTTAATATCAGTGATTTGTATTCCAACCATGTAAAAATCAATTTCTTGAAAACAGAGGGCTTGACATGGTAGCTCTTAAGTTGATTATAAGGCACAAGCTTGGTTAGTTACAGGAATCTGAAATTGTTCATTTTGCAAGATACTAGATTGCTCAGAAGTAGTATTGACTTGACATTTCAGACTAAACTGTATTGTAATAAGGGTTTGAGTTTGTACTCCTTTCTTACACTCCTGTGTTGCAGAGAATGCAAATGAGGTCTGGTGGTTCCTGTGTAGGAGTTTCCTTCAATGAATGGAACAGGCTGCCTGTTGGATAGGAACGTGAGAGAGAACTGACAGGGTAAGGCAGGCAGTAGTTACAGCACCTTAGCAACCTGAAGTGCACACTGCTAAAATGATAGTGTTACCCAATGTGTGATAAAATGGCTTGGTTTTTTTCCCTCTCGTTCAGAAGCACACTGAGCAAAATATTAGCACTGTGAAAATTAATGAGAGTTGTGGAAATTTGTGTGAGAGAAGGACTTCAGTTCTGGGTGTTTGACCTCTGCAGTCAGTGTGGAGTCACTTAATGCTGCTGCAATCCTTTTATGTAATTTAGCATTGGATGTATTGGGTTAATAGAGTTATCTTACATCTGTCTTCAGAAAGGTTGTGAGGGATGAAAATGCCACAGATTTGGTGTAGCACACGTGTTCACTACAGTGCCATTCTCTGCAATGACTGTTACAGTGTCTGATTTCTTCTGGCTTTGTTGTTCTGGTGATTGTTGTTACAGTGGCAATGTATTTCTTCAGATGTTCTGTAGTGAAGTTACTCTTGCTGTTGGAATTGTAGATTAAAATTCTGAATGGGGAATGGTAGAGCAACAGAACAATTTAGAAGATTTGATAGGGCAGGTTCATTATAAAGTATGAGAGATCTTGTCAGAATTTCTGCTGACAGGATGTGTACAAAGTCTCGCTGAAGTTGTGAGGATTAGTGGGTGTATGTCATAACTCCAACAGTAGTTGCTTCAGGTGCTACGTATGTTACTGTATACAAGTTTGATTATCTCCCACTATAAAGGTTTAGCTCTAGCAGTAATTACCTTGTTCTAAAGCATTGATTTCCAAAGGTCAGTGTTCACCCTCAGGAGTCATGCTGCCAGTCAGGGATTGATCTCATGTATTTGCACAAAACATTTAAGTCTAGATTTTTCCAACAGTTTTGCAGTTACATTTATTTACATGTGACTTACCAAGTTTTGATGGTGATTTTATCACACTTTTTGGAAATTACTGCTCTAAATGTTGCTCTTCTAAGCTATCCATTAACTTGCGCTTTTTACAGAAAGTGAAAATAGTATTTTACTGCTTTGTATCTGAAGTGATCTGTTACGGTTGTGTGAAATTATAAGTGACTTTGAGAAAGGAAAATAATTATTTTGGGGAAAGCTTGAATGTAACTTGAGTGAATTTAAAATCCAATGTTTACAGGATGTGTTATACTCCCATTTTTTAAGTTATAAAAGTTACATTTGGTATGTGAAGCATGTGTGAATAGTTGGAGCGTTTCTGGACTAATCTAGTTTTAATGACACTGCAGGTTGTACACCCTGCATGTGTTGCATGGTAGTGTGGATTGTGTAGCATGTGGATTAAAAATTTAGGCTGATAAGGACTACTGAGGGTTACCTGACCCTACCCCCTGCTGTAAGTAGAACAAGCTTCACAGTTAGGTCAGGTTGGTTAGGGCCATTTGAATTTTGAAAATTTCCAAAGAGGGTGATTCCACCCTCTTGCTGGAACATTTTTGTTTGTGAACTTTTTTCCTTGCATCCGGTTAGGATTTTCGGTGTTACATATTTTGGCTGAAGCTTCATGTCTTGCTGTGTGTTGATGAGAAGAGACTGGTTTGGCTTATTTTAGTGCTCCTTTTAGCAGGCTGCAGGTAGCAGATGGATTTGCCTTTTGCTGTCCAGGATGAAGAAAGGTAGTTCCTTCATGTGACCACAGGATTTTATTTGCACTCTGTTGGACTCCTTCATGTTGTTTTGTATTTCTTTTAAGAGGTGTGTATGTGGAAAAACTGAACACAGCTTTCAGCTGGGAGCTCACAAGTGCTGAGTGGAAGGGAATAGTCTGTCCATCAGAGCGCTGCCTGCACCGTACTAGGGTGAGGGTGGTGGTTGTATGCACATGTGTGGCTACAGCCTGACGTGTGCTTTAAGCTCACTGAAGCACTGCTGCTTTCCCCTGTGTTTAACTACCCAACTACCTTGTTCTTATTCCTTCTCTTGTGCTGGCACTAGCCCTGCTGTAGTACTGTGGAACCAAATCAAGAAGCTAATCCTAAACTGAAATAGATCAATGTATTTTTATTTTATCAGATCAATTTTCTGTTCCAGGTCATTGTTCAAAGCCTTGTGCTGACCTGGAGAAAGTGGATGAGAGGAGGGCAGGACTGCTGTATTCTTCTTTTATTGGTCTTTGCTCTGTAGTAGGTCAGACTGTTGAAATGAAGGCAGAGGCTTTAAGGCCAAGTAATAAGAAAGAGTCTCCCAGAGGGATTGGCTTGCATAGCTGGGATTTCCTTGTCAGTTTTATTACTTTCAACTTTTCTTATATTCTCATTGGGAGCATGTGATAAAGGGCACTCTGGTTATTTCCCAAAAGGGATAGGCAGGGCTTCTTGCACAAGTGCATGTGATCCAAGTTGAAATATATACTATATTCACCAGTGCAGTAGCAGAGATACGTAGTAAAACAGTAGGGGCTTTGCTAATAAGATACAGGGAGTATCTGTGCTGGGTTGTAACTAATTAGTGAGGATTGCCCTTTGTAAATTAGTTGGATGCACCTGCAGGATTGAGTTTGGCCTACTTATAAGCAGATTTTTTTTGGTGGCCTTTTTTTTTTTTAAGGACACTAGACCGGTATTGATAATTAGATGTTTGCTAGGCTACATTGTAACAGTGCTCCAGCAGGTTTTGTGAATCTTCTCAAGGTGTTTTCCCCCCGAGCTGTCTCTAGCACGGGCTCTTGTCAGGGCCCTGGATGCATTGATGGGCCCCAACGGCCCAGCCAAGCCTCACCTGGAGCCTCCACCCATACCCCTTGCCCACTGGCTGAAGTCTCCAAAGACTGATCCAAATACAGAATTGAGTCAATGTTTAAGGGTCTAGGCCAGTGGTCTCCAAAGGTTTTTGATTACACACCCGCACTGGTAAATTTTTTGGGCATGCACCCCCAATATATGTATATTTATTTACAAACTCATGTGTCACTGAAGTTTTAGTATTTTCTTCTTGCACCCCATTGAATTGTCTTGCACACTTGAAGACTACTGGTCTAGGCTACATAACTCTTAATACTACTCATTGTGTCAAGTTTTATTTTCAAACTCTTCAGGCTTAATATGGTTTATACCCATTTCATACATCACTTATTGCTTTGGCCTACTGTATGTTAACGAACAGTGAGGAGAACAGAAAACCTGCAAAGACAGTTGGCAAGAAAAGTGACAACCTTTTCTATCATTTGTGCTGTAGAAAATGTGTTAGGAAAATTCCACAGGACAGGCTTGCTTTTATTAACACACTTTAAATTGATATCTGTGTCAAGGTCATGTGTTGCTCAAATTTCTCTTTTCTAAGTAGAATGAATGACTATTTGCTTTTGGGTGTGCAAATACTCTGATTGTTCGTCTCCTCTGTTGCTCTCCTGAAATTAACAGGACACTAATCGTTTGGTAATCGTTGTTGAAAATAGGCATTAGTTAAAAAGATTTAAACCTGCAGTGTCCTGGTTTCAGCTGGGATAGAGTTGATTTTCTTCCTAGTGGCTGGCACAGTTCTGTGTTGTGGACTTAGGATGAGAATAATGTTGATAACACAACTGATGTTTTAGTTGCTGTGGAGCAGTGCTTGCACTAAGTCAAGGAGTTTTCAGCTTCTCAGTACTGCCCTGCCAGCTGATTTGTATTTGCAAGTAGTAACAAATTTTATGACCAGGACTAGAGGGGCCCTGCCTCCAGCCAGGTGAGGGAAGGGGACAATCATGTTTGACTTCCAGGTTTATTGGACTGTGTGGATTTGGCACATCAAAGCCACAGGAGATAACACTCTGGTGGGCAGTGGTGCACAGTGTACCCTTAATGTCATCAGGTTGTAAAGGAGCAGAACCCATCCGTACTCATGTGGAGTGACAGGGGGATCCCAGCAGCTAAGTGTATTGGAGGTGAGCCGAACTGGGAACGAGTGACAGAAGCACCCAGTTGTGATTGGCATAGACTACCTCAGGAGTGGGTATTTCAAGGACCCAAAAAGTGCTGGTAGGCTTTTGGGATCGCTCTCTTGGAGACTAAGGAAACTGAACAGCTGTCTACCTTGCCCAGTCCCTTGGAGGAGCCTTATGTGGTGTTGCTGTGGTGAAAGAACAGTGGTGCACTGGCAGCAATATTGTGCCAACCAAGACTCCCTGATTGCCATCTGTAAGCTCACCTGTAGGTTGGAGAGCCAAGGAGTGATCAGCAGGACTCCCTCACCCTTTAACAGTCCCATATGGCCAGTGTGAAAGTCTAATGGAGAATGGAAATCAACAGTAGACTGTTGTGCCTGCATGACGTCACGCCGCCAGTCCGTGCTGCCATGCCAGAGCTGCTGGGACTCCAATACAAACTGGAGTTGAGGGCTGCTAAGTGGCAATGCCACAATTGATACTGCTGGTGTGTTTTTCTCAATCCTTTGGCAGCAAAGTGAAGGCTACAGTTCACTTTGACTTGGAGGTGCATCCAGTACACCTGGAGTTGACTGCTCCAGGGACAGAAACACAGCCCTACCATCAGAGCTAGACTGCACTGGAACAGGATGAAGTTCTGGAACACCTGCATCATCATACGGGGTAACACAGCAGAAGGGGTTTTTGAGAAAGGGAAGAAAGTAGTTCAAATTCATCTGAAAGCCAGTTTTGCTATAAAGCAAAATAAGAGTAAACGTTATTTGGGCTGCCACATTGTGGCAAGATACTGCTGCCTGGATGGAGAACCTGGTTGTGATGGTATGTCACGTAGATGCTCACGTACCAAGGAGTTGGGCCACTGAAGAATATCAACCTGCAGGTATATCATGCTGCTGAATTTGAAATGGCTCAGGTGGATCTGGACTGGCAATGTAAGGGTGAATTATTTATAGCTTGGGGAGCCCATCATACCTCAGGCCATCAAGGAAAAGATGCAACATATAGGTGGACCTGTGATGGAGGGATGAACCTGAGCACAGATTCCATTGCACAGGTTATCTATGAATGTGACAACTGCAGTGAAGCAAACCAAGTCATTAAAGCCTCTCTGGCATGAGGAACAATAGCTGAAATATGACTGTGGGGATGCCCAGCAGATTGGTTCTATCACACTCCCACAACCCCACCAAGGCAAGCACCATGTACTTAGAATGGTGGAAGAAGCCACTGGATGACTGGAAACATATCCCATGCCACCATTCAGAACACTATCCTGAGTCTTGAAAAGCAAGTTTATGGTGAGATGGCTCCCCAGGAAGAATTGATTCAGACAACAGGACTCATTTCCACAACAACCTAGCGCTAGGGGTCTTCTAAATGGGCTGGCCCTGCCCAGTCAAAACTTTTACATACTGTAGAAGGGGATAAAGTTCCTATAGTGCACATAGGAAAATATGCTGTGGAAGGCAATCTAGGTTATTTTTGTCTCAGGGAAAGGCAAAGCCATCCATGGGATGGCATTCGCTCATGATCCTGGGTGCACTTGGTGGGTAATGCAGAAGGGTGGGGAAGTCTGATATGTACTCAAGGGGATTTGATTTTGGGTGAGAACAACCAATGATGATGTTAATTGCTGTATAATACTATATTTCATCACTACTCTGTTTGCTCTGTGCCATCAATGGTATAATGGTAAGAATTAATGAAGAATAAATTCTGATGAAATTGAGAAAAGTGCAGTGATGATAGAACCAAAGACAGCAGTGATGGAACCAGAACTGACTTCAGCATGGAACAATCTCAACACCACATCTTATCTCTTTTGCCTTGAAGGACTAATGTGATGAAGCTCAAAGTTCTGGACTAAATGTATTCTGGACATTTTATAGGGATGGCCCATAGACTAAGGGCTTATATGTCTGCATATATATCAAAAGGCAGGAGAAGTGGTTATGATTATTTGGAATGTATTGAAAAGTGTGAGAACTGGACATGATGTGGTTGGTATAGAATAAGGGGTGGATATTGTGCAGGTTTTGACTGAGATAGAGTTAATTTTCTTCCTAGTAGCTGTGTTTTGGATTTAGGATGAGAATAATGTTGATAACACACTGATGTTTTAGTTGCTGCTGAGCAGAGTTTGCACCAAATCAGGGACTTTTCAACTTCTCACAACACCCCACCAGGGAGGAGACTGGAGGTGTGAAAGAAGCTGGGAGGGGAAACAGCCAGCAGAGCTGACTCCAGCTGACCAAAGGATATCCCTTGCCATATGGCGTCATGTGGAACGATAAAACTGGAGGGAATTGGCTGGAGGGTGATGGCTTCCTGCTAGGATTGAGCTGGGCATCAGTCAGCAGGTGGTGAGCAGTTGTGTTGTGCGTCGCTTCTTTTGAGTAGTCTTTTATCATTGCTATTATTTTCCCTTTCTTTTTCTGTCACATTAAGCTGTCTTTATCTCAAGTTAAACCTTTTCTTTCCCTGATTATCTCTCCCCATTCCATTTGAGGGAGTGGGCAAGTGGCTGTGTCGTGCTTAACTGTCTGGCAGGTTAAACCGCAACATGCAGTTACGTGGTTATGTTGTTCTTAGGTATGTGTGGTGAAACAGGAACAGAATTTAGTCTAAACAGGTAGGTTTATGGCTTGGCTGTGAGCTTGATTGTTCTTTCACAGAACACATACCCCTGTGAGTGCAGTTTAAATTGCACGTGTGTCCAGTGGTACTTCACAAAAGCCCTGCTGTGCAGCATCTTGTTTGTGCAGTGTTACTTAAACATGTTTTATGGGGATATTGAGATGGTAGTGATCTGTCTGTGTGTTATTTGCAGTTTTTGAGGTGTTGGGGCATGGAGCCCCTTAGGCAGTGAATGCTGATTGAAACGACTCTTGAGTGTAGCGAGAGCTATGTGTGGTTAAGTGGCTCTGTGATGGACCACTGATCAGCTGTATAGAAGCTTGGTGATGGTTTTATACAGGTTAGCTCTTTGGTAAACCAGCCTTAAGAAATGAAATGGTGACATATTTCTTTTTCATGTGTGACAGAATTCTGCTGGTGATGACAGAAATGTTGTAAAAGCTTATGAAGAAGGTGCACTTCTTGAGGGAACTGGTTGTGATCCTTGGTGTTTATAAAAAATGCAGCTCTTTTCTTTGGGGTTAATCATCTGTCGTGAACTGGTAGGAGTTGACAGTTTGCTGGGTAGATTTTTCTTGTATCATGTTTATCTAATTAAGTCAACTGTATGTTCAGCTAAAGGGCGTAATAGTGAAGAATATGTATTGCCATTAAGATTTTCTCTCATCAGTGTTTTCATGAATTTTTATTTTGATCGTTATATGCAGGTTTTGAAGAATTCAGTGAATTTACCAAATTTTTGTTAATTTGTGTTAGTGGTTTTAATACCTACAGAAGTATTTATTGAACAAAGTTCTGTGTTGTCACTTTTCCTGGTGCTGAACCCTTATAATATTATCACAGAGAATATTTGGTTATGTGAAGCAAAGACATTATATTGCATTTAAATAACGCTGTCAGTATTGCTTTAGACACATGGAATGGGATATTCAGAAGTAGGTGTGC
Source organism: Atrichornis clamosus (assembly GCA_013400975.1). Lineage (NCBI taxonomy): Eukaryota > Metazoa > Chordata > Aves > Passeriformes > Menuridae > Atrichornis > Atrichornis clamosus. Next base: position 62,634 of record WBMZ01008354.1, read on the forward strand.
AGTGTAAAAACAGACAATTTTGACTTTCAATATATTTTTACTTTTGGTTAGCTAGGAGACTTCAGAACCTTGCTCTTGAGACATGGGTATGCTTTCAGCTGTTAGAGAAAATAACAGCTTTCTGTAAGTACTATTATCAGTACAGTTAAAGCAGAATGCTAATCACTTCATGCTGATCACTTATTAATTTGTTCTTAGTAATGCATATTTGCATTTAAATTTCATGACATCATACAATGTCATGCCATTTGCTTAGTGTTAAATTGCAATACCAGTGCTCAAGCTGGTGCCTCTATGCAAGAGTAAGCAGATGTAATACTGAATCATGGGAGAAATTGCTTTTCTTAAGATGCATAATCACCTCATGAATGCTGATTTTTTGTCAACATTGAGGTAGTTCTCTGTAACTGTGCTTTGTTTTCCTGTTCTCCTAGAGAGGTGATACTGAATGATCCTTACACTGACATTTGCTCCATTTCTGCTTCACCCTCACCATAAGCTAAAGCACAGATAAAAAGTCCAAATAAGGCTGTGCAGTAGAGAGGACGCAGTACCCTCTGCTAGTCTACAGTGTAAACTATTTTCAGAATCAGTGGAGTATAGAAAAATTTCAGGAAGGAGGTTACAGAATGACAGGACAGCTGAGGTGGGAATGGATGTCTGGATATCCCCTTACCCTCTCTCCTGCTCACAGCAGACTCAACCAGAGCAGGCTGCTCAGGGCCAGAGCAGGCAGATCAGGGCTGTGGTCCAGCTGGGTTCTGGGTATCTGCAAGGATGGAGACTCCATAACCTTGCTGAAAAACTTGTGCCAATATTTGACTACCCTCAGAGTTTTAAAAAGAAAAGTTTTTTCTTATGTCTAAGCAGACTTGTTTGGTTTATTTTGTTCTGATTTGTGCCCCTTGCCTCTTGTTCATTCACTGGATACCACTAAGAAATGTTTGGCTCAGTATTCTTAACACCCTCCCACCAGGTATTTATACACAAGATAAAGATTGTCCCATAGCCTTCTGTTCCTCAGGCAGAACAGTCCTGGTGCTCTCAGCCTCTTGTATAATGGGTGCTTCCTTCATTGTTCAAACATTGTGGAGATCTAGATGAGGGACAACCTGAAGAAGGATTCACATGGATCTCTGGTCATGGACAGTAAGTTTCTATTTGGCAAGAAGTAAGAGGAGAGAGAGCAAAATGAGTTAAATCCAGAACTGTATTAATACATTTGAGTGATAAGTGTGACGGCACAATTCTTAGGGGAAGTTGAGAAAAAAACAAGCATGGAATGCAGTGATCAACTTGATGTAATTAGAAAATACTGTGAAGATGAGATTGGATAACTTAAAGGAAGCCAGTGTACCAAGAGGTTTTGGAAATGCTGACATCAGTTGATAATTGAACTGGTAGATTAGGTGAGATGGTCCTGAGAATTACTGACAAGGACAAGGGAGACGGTGCAGTCTCAGATGATATTCTGAGAGTTATGAGGAACAGGAGAGCCCAGGATATGCAAACAAGCTTTGAAGGAACAGTGATTGGACGAGTGATGGAATGTGTTTGGTGCAGGTAGCGCCTGATGGAGTAGGCAGTGTGTAAGGGAGTTGGTGGCCGTGACACTGAGGCTAAAAGTGCTCTGCACCCTAGGAATGGATACTTGCCCTCAGGGTGGCCAGTGCACATGAATTCCCTTCCCACTCATTGTTAAAAGGACTGTCAGAACTCTGTACTATTAAACACAAGTTTGTTTAAGTGCACTTCTGAATACTGCTGAGGAGAAACTGGAGGTGGCCACATGGTCACTAAGCTATTGCTAAGAAAGGTCTGACAGAAAATAGTGTTCTTTTTAATGCTTTGTCATGTCTTGGCTATGGTTTTGGTTTTTGACTATAGCAGCACCCTCATGACACTGACCTAAATTTGTTTACCTTTTTGGCTGCTCAGTATTGTAGCCACTAATTTGTAACAGCCTTTGCAAGTTCTGTAGTGTTGGGTTATTTCCTCTTTGGGATTAACTGGGAATAAATTCCTTTAGAAGCATTTTGATTGGAGTCTTAGATTGCATTCATTTTTACTCCTTTAAGTCATAGAAGTTCTTTTTAATCAGTTTCGTTAATCATTTATCTTTTCCGATTTAAAATTCTAAAAAACTTCTAGCTGGTAAAACATGGCATAGGATTTTGTAAATCTGAGCATGTGACTTTATTTGATTTTGGGGGTAAATCAGCAGATGTTTGTAGAAGGTGGAGATTTATTTAGGAACTTTGCCAATAGTAGACCTGTCAACTTCATAAATTGTTTAATAAAAAATACCAAGATAGTGTAAATTGGTTTTGTTGTTGAAAACAAACTTTTGTGTGATACATACCAAATATCTATCCTCTTCTTTGTTCTAGTTGTCATGGATGATGATGATGATGAATCCTGTCTCCTTGATCTTATTGGGTAAGTTTTCCATAAACAATTATTGCAGAAAAGGGAATAATTGCAGGGAATAATAGTTTTGCAAAACCATCTTCTAGAAGGTGATTCTATCTCAGTATTGTCTAAAGACAGGTGACTTGCAAATGAAATGAGCAGACATGCTCCACTTCTTCCACATGAAGATGTGTATATTGCAAATCCTTAAATCCCTGGGGATAATAGCTGACAGTCCAGTTGCAGATATTCTCCTCAGGAGGCTAAGGAATATGTGTTCATGGAGGTTGGATTCTCTTCTCAGGTAGTGGTAATATCAGATCAGTGTTTAAACACGTTACTAGGGATGTTGTTACAAACTTCATTGCAAATAACTATTTTTTTTAAATTAAAAACCTAAATATATCAGTTTTTTGGAGTAGTGGAACTAGATATTAATATTATGCTTGTATTTTAAAAGGAAAAGTAAAATTTTTTTCTTAATTATAAATACTTAAATATTAAATTTTTACTAATAATACATATTTGCATAGAAATGTTAGAAAAAAAGAATTGCTCCCTGTACTGTTTGGTATTCACAACAAACAAGAATTTATCAGCATTTTGGTCAATGATACTTGATTTTAATAAAATTGTGAATTTTGAATGGTCATGTAGGTTCCCCTCCACTCCTGCTTTATTTCCAGGACAGATTTATAAGGAGTTTTATAATTCTATATGGCAATCTCAAAAAATAATTAGGATAGCTGAAGCATGAGCATGTTTTTTGTGGATTGTGTATGTGACAAGTTACCTTCCTTTGGCTACCATTCATGTCAGTATTCAAGAACAGATAATATGCTACAATGCGCATAAAACACAAGAAGAGAATTGAGCATTTCATTGTGCAGTACTTTGTTCAGGCTCTGCCAGAAGGTAGTCTGACATCAGTCTCATAGCACCTAAAAGATCATTTCCAGATCATACAAGAATTATTTACTATCTTAAGTGTAGTAAATAAATAGGCTTTTTACCTTCCTCGCACACTGAAAACTTCCAGCGAAATCAGTGAGAGCTTTAATTCAGAGAAAACCAAAATACCGCAGTGGCTGCTGTAGTTTGAGGGTTACTCTGTGGATGCCGTAGCAAAAGCACTGTCAGTAATGGCTCAGTTACATTCTATGAAGTAGGCTGTTGTACAGGGTTATTGATTGTGGCCGTATGAAAACACTTCCTGCTTGGAACAGAAGATGAACATGGGACAATTAAGTGCTCTGTCGTGAGCATGAATCATGAGGATCCTGGTAGAAGATCACAGGTGGTTCAGAAAATGAAGTGCTCTCTATACAGATGAGTGTTTGTGTGAAAAATTACAGTGTTCTCCCTGCTGCTGACAGCAATTATTGTCTTAAGCATCTAGAAGAATGGAAAACAGAATTTTTTTTCTCATCTGATCTATGTTTTGGTAAGTGTCTTTTAGAATTCCTTCCTTACTAAAAACAGTGTTTAAGGTGATGAAGTGTTCTTAATTTTTAATTGCATTTTTCACGATTGAAAGACGGTGAGGGTAACTAGTATTAAATGGCCTGGTTATTTTACTGATAAAATTCATAAGTGTGATAGAACCCCATATAGAGATCATGAGTTCTGTCCTCCTTAATTTTTTAAATTCAGTGAAATCTACTATGAAAATGACATTTTCGTTTTAAAATATATGTAATCACTTCAATGTTTTAAGCATAATAGTACCATAAAGTCCCTGCCAAGTACTGACATGTCTTTTGTAAACACATGAACAGACTTCGTTTTTTAAAAGAAAAAAAGAGGAATAGTGGTGTGTTTGTCCTTTTAGAAGAAAAGTTTTGAACCTGAAAGATCTTTAACTTTGTCCCTCTTTATTTTCTAGGATGATCAAGAAGGAGCCGTATTTTCAATTACTGCTTTTTTACATGAGAATCTCCTGTTTCTAAAAAATGTTTTATTATTACTTGTTCATCAATAAACATGTTTTAAAAATCAAAGAAGTCCCTGTCAGTTTACTCTATGCTAATGGACAAGTTGGGAGATGCTGTATAATTGTTGCATTAGAATAATCCCATGTAACACAGCCTTTTACTCTTTTTATTTGGATATATGTACAGTTACATTAATGTATTTTTATTTGTTTGAATTTCTGACACACATTCTGTCAGACCACATTTTTAATCTGAGTTTAGTGATAGTGCTAAGTTAATTAGCTACAGTGAAATTCATCATATTTAGTCAATCCTTTCTGTGGTTGATTTCACTTGGAAAAGGTGCCACTTTTTCTCTGTGTGGGGAATGTTACTCTAGGAATCTTAAGTGTTTATTAACTTATGTTAAGGGTGGTAGAAAACGTGTCAAAGATTCAGGTTTGTAAACACTATTATTAGATAGTGGCTAGACAAGGCATTCTAGTTTAGCTGCAGCAGGAATGATAGCTGTTGTCACTTTATTTGGTGGTAGTACAGTCCTTAGGTTTTGTATAGTGTGCTGTCATTAAATGGTATGTGTTTTAAGGGAATATGAGTAACGCCCTTATAAAGGGAAGTAGAGTGCAGCTAAAATTTTGTGATCAACATAGTTTATTGCTTGAAATGCCTTGTTAAAATGGCAGCAAATAGGATCAACATCTGAAATTTGTGCTGATACAGAAACACAGATCCCCAGATGATATAAACTTTCAGCTTTGCATTGGATTCTATGAAAGAAATGTGTTTTTGCTAGAAACTTGATTTATATGAGTACAGTACATGGCTTAGTTAAATTAGCCTCAATAGTACAAAGAAATTCCATAAAGTGTTAACTTCTTTATTTTTTTTTCCCCTTAAGGGACCCACAGGCGCTGAATTATTTTCTACATGGACCTAGCAGTAAATCTGTAAGTAGCATTGCTGTGTATTAGACATAGATAAGCTTTACTGAGTGTATTATTTCTAAACATGATTTTTGTCTTTTACCAGAGCAATGAAGACTTGACTAGTTCAGAATATTCTGTAGCCAACTCAAATTCAATTTTCGCCAACTCCAATGTAAGTGGTGAGGAGAGAAATTATCTTAGTATTGAGATTGCATGCTTCTGTATGGCTTTATTTGGCTTTTATGAAACTGAATGAAGTAGATGTGGGTCTCAACTTTTTTCATATGGAAATTCTGAATACTAACAGAATTATCTTGTGCTGTTAGTATTTTAAGTATTTCAGTGGGGAATTAATTGAAAAATACTGGGCTGTTGAGATGTGTTTTGTAAATATGTAAACTAGTTTGCTGAGCAATGAATGTGTTCTCTGGTGTAACTCTCTCCAGTAAACTGCACTCAAAGCTTTAGTAATTGTAGATGTAGTAGTGCTCAAGATAGACCTTGAATGTTAGTAATTTATACATTTTCTGTGTATGTTAGGATGCCTTTTTTTCGTTATTTTATGTAGAATCTGAACTGGCTGAATTTTTTTTAAAATAATGAATTGATTTTTTTTTTTCTTTAGACTGAAGAGGTAGCTAACTTCAGTGTTAGGGAAGTCGTTTCAAATTCATTAGGTGTTGCAAGAAGTCTTCAGTGTTCTTTCTTGCCAGAAGTGTATTGCAGCCTTGGACCAAGTTTCACACAATGAAGTTGTGGAATCCCAATCCTTAGCGATAAAACTGAGGCTGATCTGCTCTAGTGTGAGTGGTAGTCATGCTTTGAGTAGAAGGTTGGACTGCATGACTTAGAGATCTCTTGAGGCTCACGTTTCTTTGATTTCACTGTTTGTTTTTTTTTTTAATCAACTGAATTCTTAATCACACAATTAAGTTATTTGAATACATAGAATAGGATTTTCCTGGTAATTCCTCTTTCTGTTTTATTGTTGCCTTGACTCTTGTCTGTCCCATGTTCATAACAGATACATGGGTATACTTGTAGGTGTGTAGGGACCTTAATAGGCATAAAGAAATTCTGAAAATTGTTAATCTATGCATGGAGAACTGGTGACTTTCCTGTAGGCACACTAATGTAGTGGGAAGTGTTTGTCCTGTCCTTCCCCTTTCAAAACCATTATTAAATATTGTAGAAGAAACATATGTTGAGTGACAGTTCTTTCTCCAGACAAGCTGGTTGAGATAATGGTGAGGGAGTAGGGTACCATCAGTAATAGGGTGTGCCAAATTTTCAGCTGATTGGGAACAATGGTTTCAGCGTGGGGTTTCAACTGGGCTAGCCATTAGCAAACAGCAGCTTCCTGTATGCAGCATTGGCAGAGGCAGGGCTTGAGGACTTATCCTAAGAAAAACAAAGTTTGGGGAAAAAAGGAAAAAATATAACATGCATTTATCATAGCCTAGACTTCCTAGTTGTTCTTTGTAGACATCTTTCTGATAAGCATGACTAGGTGGGCAGGAGTCAGGTGTTTTGGTGTATTTTCAGAAAGTGAGGTTTTTTGAGTAATTTTGAGAGGCAGTGAGAGATTTTGGACAAGGTGGGTTTGTTGCATAGGGAGTAGCGGTTGGAAGAAACAAAAATACTTGGTGCTAAGAGCTTTCTGGTATATGAAATTGGGGGAGTAGGTAATCTAGAAGGCAGGTGGTCAGAGGAGCAGGAATTCCCAGTGTTCCTAGGATGACATACTACAGTTTCATTCCACTTGTTTCTCTTGTGTTCTGTCCTCATCCTTTTATATCTTCATAAGGAACACCAATGCCATCTTCTCTTCCCTCCCTCCCACCCTCCCGTGAGAGCCCTGTGCTGACATAAGTGAAGAATTACTTGATTACATGTACAGATTCTTGCAGTGCATTGGGAAGAAACAAGTGTTATCATAAACAGATGGTTTCACAGTCCCTGCTTATAATATGAGATACCTGAAATGTTAAAGGCTTCTGAGTTTTTTGTCATTAAAGTTTTTGCAGATACTGAAAGTTCTGTCTTTGTATGTATTCAGAATTGCTACCATGAAGTAGGATTGACTGTCTTGATGCTCGTCTCATGCCCTTCAGTGGCAGAGTTTACAAATTCAGTGTCGAGGGTTCAGTGCCTCAGCTGGTAAGCATGCTCAGCCAACACCTGACACAAGCAAGATTAAGTTCCTGCTCACTGAAGGACAAGAAAGCACTGTCCACTCTTCCCACTCCCTTACAGTGCCCCCCATCCCCATCTTCCCTGAGTTGAAAGAGTCTATACCACCTATGCCGATTCCAGGTTGGTTTCCCGTGGCAGTTACCATGAGAGGGTTCCCTAGCCGTTGCCCTGTTTCCTGGGTTGTACTGGGTGACTGCTCCCATTATCCTTTTACAGTATTGCAGTACAGTGTAAGAGCAAAATACTCATGGAGCCAGTGAGAATAAGACTCTTGTTGTTCAGCAGAATGATGAAGATGCAGAGGCTTTGATATCTTATTGAAATTAGCATGCATTAAGTGTTCTGAATCTGGACAGTAGCAATTCAGATGTTAACTTGGAAGGTCCTTCATTCAACTTCATGCATAAAAAGTTGGTTTTAAATAGCCCTGAGAGCAGGGAATGAAACTTGGGATTCTCTGTTCCAGTGGGAGAGTTTCAAGCTATTAATCTTGATTGCATGTAATGTTATTTATTAGTGTTATTATTGGTAGTAGTAGTAATAGTTACATTGTTAGTACTAACTGGAATAGCATTAGTGGAACTGTTTAAGTTACACAGATGTAAAAGATTTTGGATCGGTCATTGTCCTCGGAGACAAGTCACAGATGCAATAGGGAATTCTCAAAAACCTGACAGTTAAGAGTCCTAATAGTGCCCTACTTAGTGATTGCTTTTTGCTTTGCCCAGTGATGGCTAGGTACAGTTGAGAACCTGATTTGTAGCTTTAGGTGTTCATGAGGTACAGACACTGAGACATTTAATCAGTGGTTTAATTCCACTGTTAACATAGATGTAAAAAAGCTTACTGTAGTTTTATAGGTGTAACTTGAAAATATTTTACTTAAGAAAAATCTCTGAACATTTTAAAATATGACTGAAACTGCAGAAAATGCACAGGCTGTTTCAGAAACAGATTAGGGTAAAATTCTGAACAAATATGGTTGGGGATCTGAAGGTAGGGTGCGGATGTTATTGCATGTGATAATTATGGCTTGCAGCATCTTCACACTGTTTACATAGGTGAAAACAAGCATCTATGACCTTCAAGGAGTGAAGGCTCAGAGTCTGAATGTGACTGATACTTGCACACCCACAGTTTCCATTTATCCTGACCTAAAAAGAAACTGGTTGTTGCTTCTGAATAGCTGACATAGGGTTATGCAATTTAGAAAGGTGTACTCTGCCTAACTTAAAACTATTGCAAGTATTAGGCATTTAAGTTTGTCATTGCATCTGCAGAAAACTGATGCTTGTGTTATCTAGAGTTTCTGGACATATTTTATTTCAGGAAAATCTTGACAGTAGGCCAGAGTAAATAGGTTTTGATTTTCCTCATCACAGTGTTTTTGGATGTATTTGAAGGATTTGTTCATTAAGGTGCCACTTAATATTTGTGATAGTTTCAGTGTTTACCGTTCTCAGTAATCTTTTTACTAGCATAAACTACAAAGTCTGTAAATTTTTTTTTTTTCTTACAGCCTTGTTTCAAAAATTTTTCTTTAAGAATTAGCATAATTCCTTAACTTTATGAATTGGTCACTAGTATACACTGAGTGATGATAGAAATGCTAGTAGGATTTTTGAGATGGCTTGCATTTGTTAGAAGTCACTGCAAGAAAAGCTTTCTCCTGCCTTTTCCCTGCTTCTCCTGTTGGTACTGAAGTCTTGCCCCAAACTGAATTACAGTGGAGGTGTTTTCACTCCTTTCTTTTATCCTTTTGTCAGTAGAGTGCTCAGCTTGGGGAAGGGAGAATGGTACTTAAAGAGCATTTCACATCCTCTTGAAACAGTGCAGCTGCAGAGCTAAGTGTTGTGAATTGGGAGATTTGAGAAGGGAAGGGAGAGTAGTGTCTCCAGCAGTCTGTTTTGGGGCATGAGCAGGATGTCCATGATGTACACGTTTATGCTGGCTCACTGTATGGGGTCAACATCACCTTACATATTTTATGAGAAGGGTGTAATTTTGTGTAGAAAGTTTGCTTGCATGAAAAAAAGCTTTATGAGAAAACAAGGTAGATACTGGAATTTCTGAAAATGATTTATTTCTTGTTTTGCATTTCAGAACACTGATTCTAAGTCGTCTGTAAAAGGTGTAAGTGGTCAGCTTGGAGAGGGGCCTAGTGATGGACTACAGCTGTCCAGTAGCCTTCAGTTTCTTGAAGATGAACTCGTATCTTCTCCTTTACCTGATCTTACTGAGGATCAGCCTTTTGATATTCTTCAGAAGTCCTTGCAGGAGGCCAATATTACTGAACAGACTTTGGCAGAAGAGGCATATTTGGATGCCAGTGTAGGTTCCAGCCAACAGTTTGCACAAGCTCAGCTTCATCCTTCTTCATCAGCATCCTTTACTCAGGCTTCTAATGTTTCTAATTACTCAGGTCAGACGTTGCAACCTATAGGAGTTACTCAAGTGGTACAGCAACCTGTTGGAGCATCTTTTGCAAGCAATACAGTTGGTGTGCAACATGGCTTTATGCAACATGTCGGAATTAGTGTTCCCGGCCAGCATTTGTCTAATAGCAGCCAGATTAGTGGTTCTGGGCAGATACAGCTGATTGGTTCATTTAGTAATCAACCTTCCATGATGACCATCAATAACCTCGATGGATCTCAGATAATACTGAAAGGCAATGGCCAGCAAACACCTGCAAACATGAGTAGTGGCCTCTTGGTTCATAGACAAACTCCAAATGGGAACTCGCTCTTCAGTAACTCAAGTTCAAGTCCAGTAGCACAACCTGTAACTGTTCCATTTAACAGCACAAATTTTCAGACTTCATTGCCTGTCCATAATATCATCATTCAAAGGGGTTTGGCACCAAACTCCAACAAAGTTCCTATTAATATCCAACCAAAGCCTATTCAGATGGGTCAGCAGACTGCTTACAATGTGAATAACTTGGGAATACAGCAACATCATGTACAGCAAGGGATTCCGTTTGCTTCTGCAAACTCACCTCAAAGTTCAGTAGTTGGTCCTCATATGTCTGTTAATATTGTTAATCAACAAAATACAAGAAAATCAGTTACATCTCAGACAGTCAGCAATGCTGGAGGTAGTATTGTTATCCATTCTCCTATGGGACAGTCTCATGCACCTCAAAACCAGTTTCTCATACCTACAAGTTTGTCTGTTAATTCTAATTCAGTTCATCATGTCCAGGCCATAAATGGACAACTTCTTCAGACTCAGCCTTCCCAGCTGGTCCCTGGCCAAGTGTCTGCTGAGCATGTAATGCTCAACAGGAACTCAACAAACATGCTAAGAGCCAACCAGTCGTATTCAGGACAGATGCTGAATAATCAGAACACAGCTGTTCAGCTTGTTTCCGGCCAGACATTCACAGCTCCTGGAAACCAAGTTATAGTAAATCATGGAACTTCCCAAATTGTTGGTGGACAGGTGCCACTGCAGCAGGCATCGCCAACGGTGTTGCATTTGTCACCCAGTCAAACTAATGTTTCTCAAGGCAGATCGAGTTTTACTGCCATGTCACCTGGGCAGTCCACAGTCTCAAATATGTCAGCTTCTAATCGATTTGCTGCTGCAAGTTCTTCTGGTTCAGTACACCCTAGCTTGGGACCATCAGTTCAGTCTGTCGCATCAGGAGGAAACTTTACAGGAGAGCAGCTTGTACAGAACAGAGCTCAAGTTCCCGTCAGTGCATCGCATCGTCTTCCAGCATCCTCTTCCAAATCTGTCAGCACCTTTAGTCACACCTCTGTTGGAGTAACACAGCAACAGTTTGCCTTTGGTCAGGTATGAAAGCTGCTTGAGAATGTAGCCAAAGAAATGCTTTTAAGCTGTGCTAAAATCTGGTTTGCAAAGTTTAAAGTTGCTGTTAATACAGAGAACGTTAATTTTGCTGGTTTGTATTGTTGCAAGTACTGTGGAACTGCTGAAAATTACTGTAACCCAGGGGCATCATTTCACTTGGTATTTTCTAAGTCTGTTACTGAGTGAATGACTCTGTCACTTTGATTAATTTCAAGGATTTTGTTGGTGATTTATAGTAATATTTTCAGAAGTGCTTAGTACTGATCTATTTCTGCTCCTGTTTAAAGGAATGGGCATTGCAATGTTATACAACTGTGAGCTTTCCTGAAAACCTTACCGTAGGCTGGATGTAAAGGCTCGAGTACATTCTTAGCACTTAAAAGTCTTTTGACCTCACTAAAACCTATACAATTTCAAGGCTTGACCTATTCAAATTAGAGATGAAAAGGTTTCTTGGGATTCCTTTTGTTGTTTACCATATTGGTGCTTTTGTTATGTGTGTCTGGAGCAGTTAGAAGCTTTCAAATTTGAAGCAAAGTCAAGAAGTGTTTCTTAAAATCCATAAAAAGAAATACCTTTTAAAGCAGTTTGTAAAAGTATAACATTAAAAAAAAAATTTCTCTAAGAAGTCAAGTTAGTAGTAATTAAAAAAATAATCTAATTCTTCTTTTAAGGTGACGTGGTCTTTTTTGTCTAGTAGATACAGTTGCAGTTGCAATATTCAACTCAAATTTATCTGTTTTCATAAGTGAACTTAAAAACTGTCAAAAGTTTTTTAAAAAAAAGGTCAAAAAGTTCCAGAGTGAACTGCCAATATTTAACTTAGTGACTTCTCACACAATTAGCAACAAGCTGTTCCATTTCTGTCGTTTTTTTGATTTCTTTTTTTTTGTCCTTGATCATTTAAAAACACTGGTAACTCTCTCAGAATGCATTTGCAGTAATTATCTTAGATCTTTGTCTTTTTCCAAAGGTCTAATGGATTTTTTTAACCAAAACCAAAATCTGCAATGAAATCATGTCTTAGAAAATAGTGTGTATTTAAAAAGCAAGGACGAACATGTTGTAGAACCACATTTTGTAGTCTTTGCCAAGACTTCTGGTGCAGGTTGTAACATTTTGTTTGCAGATGAGTAATTTGAGGCCTGTCTGACTTTCTTTTCATGTGTCTACATCTTTCTGTTTGCAGGTTATGTGCTGGGTCAGTGAGTTTCAGCAGTTATTAAAGCACAGTATTACTTCTTACTGTGAAAGATGATTTTGTGCTGAAATTTCAGAGCTGTAAATGTGAACTTGCGGAGAACAAATGCCACTATTTGCCAAAATCTTTTTAGTTTGTTTGTACTTGCATTTTAAACACTGTACTGTATGGTAAACCGTGTATCATTTAGTTGCTAAGCAGTGGACGGTTTCTTCCATTGTGGGGTTTTTTTTTTGTTGTGAAAGCCACTTTGTCATCTTGCAGTTTTGGGACTCTCAGAAGCTGAACTTTCCAAGGGCCACTTGTAGTGGTAAATCAGGGGTCTTGTAGAATGAAACCAGTATATATTTGTACTGTTAGTGTAATTTCTTTTCCTCTCTGATTTACTCTATACAATTCTTGAACTTGGAGGAATTGATACGTCCGAAATTTCACTTCCCTCCAAAGTTTGAGGTTAAAGTACATGTAGAGATGAATTCTAAGTGCCTTTTCCTTCTGTTTCTTAAAGCTTTCAGTAAATATTTCACTGTGATTTTGTAATTTTTTTTTTTTTTACTTTATTTTAACTATGTGGCACAGAAAAAGGCTGTGAACCAGACATCACCAGTTTCTACATCGAAGACACAGGATAATTTGAGGCAGCCTCAGCTAACAAGTCTTCTGAGCAACACTCTATCAGGTCAACTAAGGTCTTTTTAACATAATTTTCTTAATTTTCTCCAGCAACAGAGATTCGTTCTTCAATGTGTCAGACTTACATTGATGGCTCATGCTCATAGGGTCCCAAAGGTTGTTGGAATTTAATTTTTAGAAAAATGCAAGCTATTTTTTTTCAGTATTGAATGTGTGCTTTGATTTTTCTGAACCATGACACTTCATTTTCTAGAGTCAAAAGTTGAATCTTCAAAATTAGCAATTATTTCTCCCCTCCATAAAATCCAAAATAGTACCTTCTTTCATGTTTCTTTTTTTTCTGCTTAGGAAACTAGAAATAAGTAATTTTCAAAATACAGACATCTACTAAAATTCTGTGAAACTTCTAGATTCTTTACTGTGGTGACTTTTTCGGATAAAGAGGGAAGAAAAATAGAGATTACAAGGTTATATGCAGACTATCATCACTCACTTTGTTCTTGAATGTGTCACTTTCAGTTAGAATAGTTAATGCATTGTTCATGGCAAAATACCGGGCTTTTCAAGCAGCACCATGCTACTAAAAGAACAAAACCAGTATATTCAAGGCAAGCAGAAAAATGCAGTAACCTTCCTGTTCTCTTGAATGAGGTCCTATACTGTACCTTGCTTTTTTTTAATTGTATAGTGTTACGTGTAAGCTGTCCAGAAAATTCTTTACGATCAGCACAGTATGCTGGGTGTTTTTGGAAAAAAACCCACAATAAATTCTTACTTGTTTTGGTTGTAATGAGCTTGACTGATAAGATGGTGTTTGAATTATGGAGCAAGGCAATTGGAGGAAGTCTGCCTATCTAAAAAATGTAGGGAAAAAATTATTCTTGCTGTCTAAATACTTTCAGCAGCTCTAGAAAAATTGGGTTGATGTGCTTGAGTGAGGAATAGTATTGAAAAGCTTGATAAAATTTACTGTATGGTTTTCAGTAAACTGTTGGGACACTAAACTTACAATACTGAATTTCTTCTTACATTGCAGTGCTATGGTAGGATGTGATTTATATCAGAGGATTTTTGTAGTTTGCAGCACGAAATACTGGTCCTGTTTCATTTTTATGAGCTGGTTTCTCCACAGGATAGTTGCACTATTGCTTTTAGGCATATAAAATGTATCTTTCCTTAAAACTCAAGTAAAATTATCAGGATAAGTACACAAAATTATTCTCTTTTTGCTTAGGATTACAAGAGCCTTTTAAACATTTTTTTTATAGGACAGGACTCTGGAGGAAAAATCATACAACAGTCTCTAGGAACAGCACAGCCACAAGAAAAAGTGATAGGATCATCATCAGTTCAACAGAGTATACAGGTAGAGAATACTCTTATTTATATGTTTCCCTGTCTGTCCTGGTTTGGCTGGGATAAAGTTAATTTTCTTCTTAGTAGCTGGTACAGTGCTGTGTTTTGGATTTAGGATGAGAATAATGTTGATAATACACCGGTGTTTTAGTGCTTGAGCAGTGCTTAGTCTGTAAGTCAAGGACTTTCCGGTGTCCCGTGCTGTGCCAACAAGGTGGTGCTCAAGAAGCTGGCAGGGTGCAGAGCCAGAGCAGCTGACCCAATCTGGCCAAAGAGATATTCCATACTATGGAACATCATGTTCTGTATATAAGTGGGGGAATTGGCTGTGAGCCGCCTGCCACTGCTCGGGAGGGGGTTGGACATCAATCAGAGGGTGCATCACTTGTTTCTCCCGAGTTTATTTCCCCTCTTTTCCTCTTTTTCATTACAATTTCATTATAGTTATTATTGCTCTATTATTTTATTTTGTTTCCATTTTTAAATTGTTATTCTCAATCTTCAGGGTTTACTTTTTTCTGACTTTTCTCCCCACTGGGATGGGGGGAAGGAATAAGCAAACAAGCTAAGAATCTTTGCACATTTTTTTTAGTGTATATGAACTCACATAAACTTGACAGATTCTACCTTGACATAATAAATGTTGTTTATTTTGCAAATTGATACACTGAATGCTACTTTGAGATTTAATTCACTAAGTAGAGTCTGACTGTACTGTTCCCTGAAGATGATTTTGTATGACATAGCAATTCTTCATTAGGTTGGCCATAAGTTAGACCTACTCTTATCATTATTTTTTACAAATTCAGCTATTCTCTAGCTGACTGCGAGAGACTGGTTTGTGAGAAGTAGCAGAAAAATTCCACCTGATCTTTCTGTGTTTTATTCTTTACTGCACAGTTGTCATTTTTGACCATCAAAAGTTCTCCTACATATCACAACTCTGTACAAAAACACTGTCCAGCGTGAGCTTTTTGGGACAGGATCTGATTTAGAATTTTTGTTCCTTACTGTAAATGTGTTTGTCAATGCAGTAGGACAGGAATGTTTTTCCATGTCTTACTGATGTACAAGTAGAGCAGAAGGTACAGTAGTGCTCAGTTATGAGTTCAACATGGTTGTGTAATAGTTGGTCAGATGTTCATTCTGCTGTGGTGGTGACTGCATTTTATGCTCTGAAGTTAGACACTTTTTGACCAGCAAGTACCATTACAGTGTGCTTGCCATGAGCCTTTACCCCCTCAGAGCACCTCATGTCTTAGGACAGTGTTCCCAGGAAAAATCTTGGCTTCATAAATGTCTAAGCAAAGGAGAAAATGACCTAGGTCTCTATCTGATGAGCACATTTGTAATATTGACATTGGAAGAGAATTCCTAGAACGACCATTACCTGCCCCCCTGCCACCATGGCTTTTGAGAATTTAAGTACACAACCTTAGCCTGCTTTCTTCACAGATACTCTAATCCATCAATATTAGGCAAGATAGCATCTTGTAAGAAATGTAGAGACGGTTTGTGAGAGCAGATTTAGGTGGAAAAGTTTTTAGTTGTACCTTTCCTTCTTTGCACCTGCTAAGTTTTGATAATCTCTTTCCTAGTGAAGCATGTATATGCACTACAGTGGAATTTGCCTTCAAACAACATTTCAGACTTTTGGTTTATGTCACTTCCCTATTTTGTCAATACAGTGTCCTGTGAAAATGGGAGATAGTTGAAAGTGTTCATACTTTTGTGGTGATTACAGTTAGTGTTGGTGATGTACTTAATTGACAGAAACAAATACTAAAACTTAGGCTTTGTAAATGAGGGGATATATTGTAATTTGTCTTTTATTTTCAATTTAGGTGGATGGCCATTTAGTTGGACAGAAAAGGCCTGCTGCTAAACAGTTAACTAAAGGAGCTTTGTAAGTCATTCTTCCTTTGTAATTTTGTTGCAGAAACCTTAATTTTCTAGTTTTTGTCAATGTAAAATCTTCTTTACAGTATTTGTTAATTGTATGTCATTAACTTTTGTTGTAGTATTCTACAGCAGTTACAGAAGGATCAGGTACATGCTGTGACACCAGATAAAAGTCGCTTCAGATCATTAAACGATGCAGTTCAGAGACTCCTTTCATACCATGTGTGCCAGGGATCACTGCCAACAGAGGAAGACTTAAGAAAAGGTAATTTTCTTTTTAAAAATTGGCAGTAAGTTTGTAATCAGTGTATTGAGAGAACTCTCAATGTAAGTTAGAGCAATAAGAAAAGGAACATTTCAAAATTTGTACTCGTTATTGAGGAACAGTGTCTGAAAGTACACTTTGTCTTTCTAGTGGACAGTGAATTTGAATCTGTAGCTACACAGCTGCTGAAGAGGACGCAGGCTATGCTGAACAAGTACAGATGTTTGCTGATAGAAGATGCAATGGTAAGGTGTATAACCCAGGTACACTTTATGCTTATTGGATGTGATTCAGTTTGTTAAAAAATAATACACCTACAGAAAGGTGAGAACTAGTATTGCAATTCATTGTGTTGATACTATTTATCACTTTATGAAGGTGATAAATAGATACATGAAGGTTTTAGAGATGCATGTATAGCCAGTGTCCTTACTATTGCACCAGCAAGCTCAGTGGCTAACCTGTGTTTTCCAGTGTATGGATATGTGTTAAACTCAGTGAAATGGGTTGAGTTTGTATTTCATATAATGACTAAGCAAGAGTGCTTAAATTCCATGAGCAGTGAAGGTACATGAACTTCTGGTCTTTGCTTCTACATTGCTGTTACACTGAACAGGCTGTGATAGACAGGAAGGTGATTTCAGTGTATTTCTGTGGGTGATGGAATAGAATAATGTTGAAAATATCCATTCAGAGGCCTCCAGCGATATTATAATTGGAGCCAAATCATATTACAATTTAGGAAATCATTGTTTGTCCTTGAAGGCTAGGTGGAACCTCCTGTTTTCATCAGAAATGCTTCTGATTTAAGTGCTTTCACAATCCCAGGTATGAAGTAAAATAAAACTGACAAAGTTACCTTAAGCATGTATTTTACTAGGATCAGGAAATGCCATTGTGATTTCAGACACGCTAGTTTTCAAGCCCAGAAGAGTTTTGAATTTGCATATAATAGACACTTATATGACTCTGCTTTAGAGACAGGAATACATAATATAAGTGTTAGAATTAAGATGGTTAGGAATCTAGAAGTCCCATTAAAAAAGATCCTAGCCATCAAATATTTGTGGGTGCAAAGAGGGGATAGCAATTGAAATTTATTATATGGCAAATCCCATTCAGTAATTTTTAAGGGGTTATTTCACATAGCATTCTGGTTTGAAACCAGTTGTCTGTGTTGTGACTTAGTGCAGTCAGCTCCTTTTCTGTAATGGATGGATCCAACAGGCTTGAAGGCATTGTCAGCAAAATGCACCTCAGAACCAACTAGGAGGATGGGGGAGAAGTGCAGGGAAGATGGTAGGGTGGTCCCATTTCAAGAGTTTTGCTAGTTATCTCTCTAAAAGGGAAAGATATAATGTAAAAAAATGGTGGTAAACAGTAGTAAGGTACTCAGTCTTGAAAAAGTGGAATTGGAATAGTAATTCTCTGTTTTAAAATCTTTACCAAATAAAATTTGCCCTACAATGTGAGTAATATTTTATGATTGAGTTTCAGTAGTAGTTGGGTCAGAGTCAGGTTTACTGAATAGTGAATATTCTTCACAAATATGTAATAAAAGAAATTTCTTTTTCTCTGAAGAATAACTAGGCTGTAAATGTTTTGATTTGGTACCAACATATGAGTCACTACAGAGGTTTATTCTTTTTTCCTTTTCCTACAGCGGATAAATCCCTCTGCAGAAATGGTTATGATTGATAGGATGTTTAACCAGGAAGAAAGAGCGTCTCTGACCCGGGATAAGCGTCTTGCACTTGTGGATCCTGGTAAGTAATGCTTAACTTCTAAATTAAGTGTGGAGTGCTTAAAATAGTTGTAGCCACAGTGAGGCACGGATTGCTGTGGATCCCAGTAATTGAAAGACTGAATAAACGATTACAAGATAACTTTTTCTAACTCCAAAATTCAACAATCTAGAGACACTGTAAGGTTGAAGCAGTTATTTCTGAAAAAAAGTATTTGACCTGTTTGGCAGAGAAACGTTTCTGAGTTTCTTTGACAGTAGTCGTGACTCTTGCAGGATCTCGGTTGCAGCAGGGAAGAATCTGTGAGTTTGCTTGCAGCCAGAAAGAACACCACTGTATGAAGCATTAATACTCTTGTTCCTCTTAATGAAGTGTTGCTCTTGGAGTGTTGTATTATAAAAAGTATTAGTCTTCCAGAGACCATATTTGCATACTTAGAATGCTGGGAAGTGCCCTTAATCTGGTTTTACAGTGCACATACGTGCGTAGTGTGCTGATTAATTTAGTGATAATCTCCTGCACTGTACGCAGCAGAACTCTAAAGCGTATGAACATCTCTTAAAGATCCAAATCTGTAAGCAGTGGATGTTGTTTGAATTTCAATACTCAGAAACTATATTGGAGTGTCAGTTATTTTGATGTGTAGTTCATTTTAGTAAAATGTTGCTACTTAATTTTCAGATGGATATCAGGCCGATTTTTGTTGTTCTGCCAAACAATTTGAGAAAACAGCTGAAGAAGCACAGTCCAGCAAAAATGACCATCAGCCTAGCAGAACATTACCTTCTCGAAGTCAGACTACCAAAACCCAAGCCAGAGACAGACCAAAATCCAGCTCAGCAGAGTCCACAAATCACAGTAAACTTCCTCTAGTGCCTAACAACATTCTGACACCACAAGAAGGAAAAGCTTCTACTAAAAAATCGGAGAGCCTCACTAAAGCTTTAAAGTTTGAAAAAGCTAATTGTTCTTCTGAGAGCCAATACGTGGCCCTTTCTGAAGAAAGGATGACTGGGAAAGATCTGGCGAAGTCCACTGAGAATTCTTCGAGTTCTGAAGATCTGTCAAAAATTGTGTTGAGAGGCAGTCATGGAACACACAATAAAATATCAAGGAACACAGTTCAATCTTTCTCAAAGGTAACATGTAATAATTCACTTCAAGACAAAACTCTGAGAAGCTCTCCAAAGAATGAGGTTTTGCATCCTGATAACAGGAAAGGCTCTGGTGAACCCCAGCAAGACTTACTGCTCAGTAAGAGTTTAGAAACTACATTTAAAAACATCTTGGAACTTAAAAAAGCTGGGAGACAGCCACAGAACGAGGCAGCAAGTAGTGGCTCGGTTGAATTAGAATTTCCTAATTTTTCACCTATTGCTTCACAAGAGAACTGCTTGGAAAAATTTATTCCAGACCACAGTGAAAGTGTTGTAGAAACTGACTCTATTTTAGAAGCAGCTGTAAATAGTATCTTAGAGTGTTAATAGTTACAGTACCATGGACAACTTATGTTTCTCTTAGCAGAAGCAAATGTGAATGACACCACAAGTACAGCCTGACATGCATTTAAGGTTAACCTTTCTAAACTAGATTCTGTTCTGTGTTTGAGAGCAATACTCATTGTGGTTACAGTGAGATATCCAAGTAAAGTTAATCCTTGTTAGAATGCAGTCTGTTAGGGCCTTACTGTTTCAAGTATTATGATGATAGTGCTTTTGATAATTGAGCAGTACTGCAGCGTAACAAGGTTGCAGATTGTTAGGCCCTATATAATATGGTAATATACTGACAATCACAGTCATTTGAAAGGATATATTTATTAAGAAAATGTTTTTAAAGAGTGATGGAAGCAACAATTGTCCCCTACCCTTCTCTTCCACAAATCATCAAATTTTTAGTTTTTCTGGAACACCCACTGTACCTCTATTCAGAAGTGATTATTTGCTTTGTTAATGAGTCTGTATTCTAGGATTCTTAAGTTGGAAGGAAATCATCAGTGTGTTTACAAGGCTTCATAATTTAAACTTTAAGTGCTTTTCTATTGCTTTCTGAGCAGAAACTAGTACTTGATGATATATTTGTAGTGGGTAACTTTAGTCTGTGGGATGATATTATATGATCTTAGTCACAGTGGCATGATATGAAGTAATAAATGCTTGACTAAGGAAGGTAGAATGGAAGCCAGTAAATAGCAAAGTGTACAGGATGAGGCCATGATAGAGCCATGAAT
Source organism: Atrichornis clamosus (assembly GCA_013400975.1). Lineage (NCBI taxonomy): Eukaryota > Metazoa > Chordata > Aves > Passeriformes > Menuridae > Atrichornis > Atrichornis clamosus. The sequence goes on from WBMZ01008354.1 coordinate 83,256, forward strand.
TTATATATATAATACATATATATGTTATCTCTTGAGGAAAAGATTTTGCATTTTATAATTGGATGTAGTCAGCCTTGAGTCTTTCTGAAGTGGTATAAATGTTTTTTAAATTTGTTGTTTGTTTTGGTTTTTTTTTTTTAGACCAAGTGTCAAAAGCACTTTTATTTGAAAACTGTATTTGTAGCTTATATTTTAAGAGGATGTTAGCCTTACTCTGATTAAATTTAAAGGCCAGTGTTTATTTTTGGTTTTTTTGCTTTTTGCTGTCAGAGAATGTTAAATCATCCACAGTAGCAGTCATAATTATCAAGATATGTACAGACCAAAGTTGATCAGCAATCCCATTGTTTAAACATATCAAAAAAAGTGTAATTATTAATTCATATTGTAAAGCCAAGTGAAACCATTGCATGGTTTGCATTTGGCTTGCTGTCATGTTGTTAAGATAGAATCTTATTATTTTATTTATTTATTTTAATCTATGACTTTTCTTTTTGCTGCCCGTGCTGCTTTGTTCTAGTTTACTTTGGTCACGAGTGCTTTTCTGCACATAAGCGCGCTGACGCTCGTCACGTGTATGTAGTACATATGTCTGCTCAGGAGGATACAGCTTTTGTGGTTTCTAAGGTATGCTCATGTTCTCCCCCACAACTTCTCCACGGTTTCTCAGAAAAATTGCCAGCCGTTCTCCAGACTTGCTGATTATGATTTTCATGATATAGAGGCTCATTGTGACAAGCTGTGGTTGTCAGTCAGATTGCCAGGAGAGAAAACAAAAGGGTTTGCTGTCTTGTAATTCAGTCCATCTGAATAGCACAGAAGAAAGCAGAATTAGATCCTTGTGAGAGCAGAACATTGCAGCGCAACTCAGTATTGAGCTACAGTCCACTGTCTGACCACTAAAGGAAACCATATCTAGAAAGCAATGTGAGAAAGTTGAACTTCCTTAAAATCCGTTTCCCCTTCAACATGAATGGAAATACTGGTTTTGTATGTTGCTAATTGCCATTTAAAAAAATTGTGCCAATTTTAAAGTACATGTTTGTAAAAACCCAACATTCCCAAGTGTTGTATAAAATATTAAGAAGTATTGCCAGTTTTAAATTTTTAGTTGGGTGTCCACAGAATAGACTCTCAGGCAGTTAGTTGTTTTCTTATTGGCAAAACTGACAGGATAGTCTTCACCTATTGCCTTTTTAGATTTAATAATATCTTACGGCTGTGTATCCCGATGCATATTTTATTTTATCATTTTGGAAATTTAACCATTCTAAACTATCTAGGAAGGAGAGCAGTAAGTTACACAGCTGTATGTTAACTAGTTAAATTTTTCTTTTTTAGAGAAGTGAAGTTGCACATTCATCAATCCCCTTGCTTTTTGTACCACCTCAAATGGGTATGGGTTTTCCAACCTCTCTACAGCAAATACATAAGTGAAGTATCAGGCTATGTGTCTTCTATTGGATCTCATTTGGGGAGGGGGGACAATGGCATATAAAAAATGACAAATTACAAAAAGTAATCGTGGTTGATTTGGTCAGACACATTTCTCTGAACTGCTTATGAGAGGAACCCATTGAACAATCCTAGCAAGACTGATCTTAGATTGTTAGTGTTTTATTGTTCACTCCTTTGAATTCAATTCTAAAGGAATTCTGGTACGTGGTGAAGCAGTAAATGAAAGAATTGTATTTTTGTGGTGCTTAAAAAAAGTTTATTAATCATATGGGCTCAAGTCCAGCAAAGTATTGTGAATGTGCATGACTTTAAACATGTTTTCATTATTTTGCTGGATCAGCATTGTGATTTCAATGTTATTTAATACTGCCTAATATTAAAACAAATTTTAAACTGGCAAGTAAGAAAACTATGTTCATTTTGAAGATTTTAGTATAATTTATCTGTTAGAGTAGGGAGGCCTTACAGACTGACTTCACTTAAAGAGGATGTGTCACTTATTGTCAGTGTGGTATGGACTTTATTTGCTTAAATACCTTCATTTGTAAAGTATGTCTCACTTGAAATTGCTTTGTATACATTTTGTAAAAATATTTATAAAATGTTTTGTAAAAAAAAAAAGTATAACAAATTGCAGTTTATTTTGTTATGTTGGATAAATACTGTTAAAAGACACAAGTCAGTAAATATATTGTTAATCCATGGATAGGAAATGTTTAGTTGGAGATTACAAATTGAAACAACCATTGCAATACAGCCAAAGATTTGGGAAAAAATGTCTATCTGTGATTGTCTTGATTTAACCAAGTTGAATATTTACATTTCCAAAAGAGGATTGTTCTCAGTTTTAAGTAATATGACTTCAAAATATTCTTGTTTCTCTGCTTTTCATAATGCAGCCCTGTTATAATATACTTACTAGGCCGACTTTCCATAGGTTTTATGCATCTTTCTGTACACACACTATTAGGATTTGGTTCATGTGGCATTACAGCTACATACAGTGATGTTGATCTCCAAATTACAGGGGAACCACTGTCCTGCCGCCTTCTTATTAGAAGTGTTGCCACAACCAGGTTGTTGAGACTTTCTCTCCTTCTCTGGTGTGTTTTCACAAAGGTAGAGCATCATCCTCCTGATTCCTCAGGGAGATGGAAGAAAAGAGAGGGCTTTTGTTGGTCAACCAGCCACCCCATCCTCGCAGATTTGACTTGTGTCAGTTGTATTTGGTTTTAGATACCTGTGTTTTTAGTATTTCCCATTCCTTCCTTCTGGCTGTGACAAGATACTACAATTGCAGGTGATACAGTGAATCTTCCTACTTTTTTCAGAGGGGTGATGACTCTTTTCTTACTGTGATTGAATTTTTCAGAAAGTATGATGAGACTCTGCTCTAGTAAAGCTCTTATGCCTGGAACTTCCTCAGTTTATTTTTGAAGGCTGTGGAAATGAAGCATTGGTGAAATGCACTGCCTCTCAACTTGGAGTAGGGTGTGCACTGTTGAAAGGTAGAAATCTTCATGGTTAGTATTTGTTATTTTGTCAATAAGACAAAACAAACATGGCCTCTGAATGCTTCCCACGTTTGGATTCAGATAGTAACAATATGAATAAAATCAGTTATATATTATTTCATCTCTATTTGGGTTAGGATGGCTAAGCATCTTGGGTTGGTGGGGGTTTTTTCCATATCCCTGTAGAATTACCAGGCAAACTTTTTGCATTGCTAAACATTTTATGTATAGTTTACTGTGCAGCTGTTTTCATCTTAGAATATCTTTATATTATAGGAGCATGGTATATTTTTTAAATTGCCTTTAAATAGCATTTTTATGCTGAGGTTTATTACGTTTATTCCAATTTACGGGCAGAATTTCTGAAGATTTGGGCATGAGTATTAATGCAGAGCTTATTTAAGGAAGTCAGAACACTTTTCATTTTGAGGATCTGAACAAAGAAAAAAAAAAAGCCAGAATAAACTTGACACAAGGAAAGGTAAGTAAATAATTTTAAATCTTCGAGAAATTCCTCACTTCTTCAGGAAGTGTTTTCTCTATAAGCCTTTGAATTTTTCCTTTAAAATCATACACAAGTTTCCTTGGAGTTTTCCCAACAACGCGTTTGTCAGACAGCCTCAAGAAATGAGAAGTTGTCTTCATGACTAGGGGTCAGCTCTCACTGTGGTTAGAGAGAGTCAGTGCAGAAAATACGCAGGTTCTGGTGAAGATCTGATCAGCAGCAGCTCTGGTGCACAGGTACAATACACGTACAGATTCCACGTTGCAGTAGTGGTGGATATTCTGATTACTTGTTTGTGATTCATGGATTGGCATTTGTGTATGCTGCTAGTTTTGCAACCAGTCATTGTATTGGAAATGGAAAAAATATATGCGTAATAACAAGTTGCAGTAGGTAAGCACCAAGCAAGCTTGAGGGAGCTTCCTGAACTAGGGAAGAAAACCATCAAAGAACCCAAAGTGTCCAGCTTTGAACCAATATTTTTGGTGTTAAAGCAAAAACCTTTAAAGTTTGTTGTGTGCTGAGAATAAAACTCAATTTTTGTTTTTCTAGAATTTGTATCATAAGGTTTTGTGGGGAAAAAATATTTTAGAAGTGGAGGAACTAGTTAAATCAGAATTTAAGGCTCTTCTGTATTACATACATACATGTGTATATATGCAAGATGGGGGTTCACCTCTTCTCCCAGGCAGCCAGTGACAGGGCAAAGGGCATAGACTCAAGCTGTGCCAGGGGAGGTTCGAGCTGGACACAGGAGGAATTTCTTCACAGAAAGGGTTGTTAATCACTGGAGTGGTCTGCCCAGGGAGTGGAGTCAGGATCACTGGAAACCTGCTGTAGCTCATTTCACAGTGCGACATTGTTAGGTGTATCTGAGGCTGGCAAATGGCCAACAGGATAAAAATACATGTGGTTGATGCTATTGAGGTTAAACAATTCCATTTCACCTTGCTTTCATGGTAAAACTACTCGGGGATTTTGAAGGCCTCTGTTAACAAGGGCAAATAGCAGACTAGTCTGCTGTGTCTGTGGAAGGCTGGACACCAACTGCTCAGGAACAGGGACTTGGGAACCTTTGTGTACACAGAAGGAAATTCAGATAATGCTGAAGGAAACAAGGCTCCAGAGTTTGGAAGAGATGAGCAGGAAGGTGAGGAGATGTGTGTAGGGATGGACTTTGTGAGGACCTTTGAGATTTAAATGACTAAAATTGATTTTAAAAACACAGCAGGTATTGTACACACAGGAAGTGTACAGTATTGTATCTATCTATTAGATAACATAATTAACATACTTTAAAAATATTAAATATACTGCCTTTTTTCCCCTTTGCACCTCTATGAAAATACTTGGCACTGGGTGATGAATGAATTGGTGAAGATGGGGATCTGTATGTCTTAACAGTTGCAAGGATGGGCTCAGCACACAGTTTGCAAGCTGTTTGTGAAAGGACGTACCTAATATGCAAGGTCTGATGTTAATTTGAGCAAGAACATTACTAAAACCTGTGACTCGGTTCCAAAGTACTGTGGAATTGGGGAGGTATTTTCATGATACTGAATGAATGTCATTGACAACAGAAGTCTTTACTAAGGTAAGGAAGGTATGGAATCTATTTGCTACTACATGGGGTTTTTTTGAGGTTAAATTTCCCCCATTGATTTGAGTATATTTAGAGTTCTTTGTGAAAACAATATACAACATTAAGATATGTGTAGTAATTAGTATTCCCTTTATGAAAATGCATTATGTTACTCTCGTCTGTTAAGAAAGACAATTTTAATTCTGTGACAACCAGTCTGAGAGTTAAAACTTATTTCCCAGGGAATTGAAGACTTGCTTTTTTTTAAAGTGGAATTATACCATATTTGATTTTGTTAAAGCCGAAAGGGAGATAACCACCTCACTCTGATTTGTTTTGTTTTGTTTTATCCTTTGGCAATCAAATTTGAAGCTGCTAAGTAAGTAATAAAGCATTCTTGAATACTCTAGTCCTAAGCCACTTTGACCAGTTTCTGCAGCAGTGTTCTGTCAGAGGCTGCCTGGTTGGTTTCAGAGCCATTTTTTACCTGTGCTTCCATTTTCCATAAGTGAGATGTATTAACTTTTGGGGTAATTCAGGTTTATGTCTTCAATTTGTAAACTCTCTAGCTAAAAGACCCCCTCTGCTGTTTGCATGCAGATATGTTTAGTATCTACCCCAATCAGAGTGAAGGTATTTTCTTCCTTATCTGGCTGGTTTAGTAGAAATAAGTATCAGGGCGAGAATAAACAGTACAGAGAAAACTAGATTTATTTCCCTTTTTTATTTTATCTGCCATTCTTTTTCAGTCTTGAAGGTATTAATAGTACTTTTATAGCTCTGATACCAGGGTCCAGGCATTGAAAAAATTTGAGCATGAAGGTTGGAGTTAACCATGCCAGGAATGGTTTGACCAGGAGCTTCAAAACCTTATACTCAAATCTGTTTGAGATCTGCTTGTTTGTACTGCAATCCAAAATCAATATTTGTCTCAAAAGCCAGTTTTGTTGTGTGTATGGAGAGGAAGAGGAGAAGGAGCAGATGTAAATTGTTAAAGGTTCATTGTTTTTTAGAACAGAAAAGAAAAAAAGGGGTTTTCACTTGCGTGATCCTTCCCCTCATTTACTTAACAAGGTTACTGGAGCTTTGGCATTAGTGAGCTGACAATGGTCTGTAAAAGGTTTAAAAAAAGAGAAGCAGGGTGGAAAGCAGAATATGCAGCTCTATTTGTCCATTCCAGAGGTAGCTCAGTAACATCAGGTTCTGTGCAAATAAACAGTAGGCTTCAATGATCTGCTGCTAATTATCACCCAGATTTGATTTGCACGCTCTTCAAAGGGACTCATATGTTTCTATTTAGTTATTTGTATCAGGGCAATGAATCTTTAATTCAAACCAAACGTTGGTGAGTTTCCAAATGGAAAAAAAAATGCAAGGAAGATGTTTATCCGTGGTCATATCAGTTTAATTTTAGTTTAATGTATGTGGTGATTCGTGGCCTCAGTGGGGAGGTGAATTTGTGTCACTCTGTGAATTGGCTTTGCCTGTTTGGCAGGTTTGTAAAGGGTTTGGTCAGTTGTAGAAGGTCTTAAATAATTGTGCCAAATGGAGTGATTCTGGTGGGCTTTGAGTAATGAGGGGAAGTTTTAAAGTTTTACAGATGTAAACAAATCTAATCGTGAAAACTTTTCCCCCCAGATATTATGTCCCTTAGACAACATCAGTTGTTTAGTTGGAAAGTCGGTCTTTCACACACGTATTTTCTCCTGCAGTAATTACCCTTTTAGTCTTTATAGGCAGAATATATTTGCTCCTCTGTAGTGATGTTGTCTACAGTCTCTTAGGACATTGAAATAGTGATCTCATGCCTTTCCTTCACCAAAAACATCTACTAAAACCTATAGGCCTATAGGAAGGAAATGAGGCAATTTAGGACATGTCTGATGGAGTGATTTACTAAGATATCAAGGATTTCCCCGAAAATCCTGCAATACTGTGTCATGTGGACATTGTCCTGGGAAACCTGCTGTAGGTGACCCTGCTTGAGCGGGGCTTTAGACAAGATGACCTCCAGTGGTCATCCTTAATGATTCTGTGCTAATAATATTCAGTAAACATCATGTAGGAAGGTTATTTATGTGTGCAGTACAAAAAGTAACTTTGGTTTCACTGACTACAGTTTTGAATTGAAGTTTATGGGGTCACACAGGTGACGGGTTGTATTGAAAAATACATTGGTTTCAGTTGTTTATGACCTAGAAAGAGAACATATTGTCAGAAATTTGTTAAAAGACTGTTGCCAGTCAGATGGTCAGTATTTTAGAGAAAAAGAGAACTGCAGGAATGATAGCCTGTATGACTATTTATCCTTTTTAAGAGAGTATATTTTTAATTTTTACTCTCTCATAGATGAAGTGCTGAGAGCATGTGAACACTGCCCTCTGCACATGGTCATACAGTGCATTCACGTGCTTAACACACATTCACTACTGACCTTTTGGACCTGCAGTTATCCTTGGCTATCCGGCAGTTTTTTATTACATGACTGCCTGCTCTCCTTCTACAGATGCCTGTCTCAGTGCACAGGACAGCACAGGTGTCTTGGACTTTAGTCAGGTCTATCTGAAGGCTTGTCTGTGTGCTATGTAAAGTTACACTAAGCCTAATGAGGCCAAAGCCCCATCTGAACAGCATCTCCATTTCCTAGGTAGGAGTCTGTTCCCTGGTAAAATGCTTAGCATGAATTCCCATCTCCCAGATTCCTGGACGCTCCCAGTAGCCGTGTTTGTGAAGCTGAAATAACAACTATCAGTAAAGTAGGTATCATCTTTAGCAGAGCTATCTTTTGAATATTTACCAAATTCCAGCATCTGATTCTCTTGTGGCGAGTCTGCTACAGGCTGTAGCTGGGTACTCCAGGCAGCCATTCGTGAAGTGTCCACTGGATGCAATGAATGCTCTTCATTTTAACGTGTCTTGTCTCTTTTCACCATTAAAAATATTCTATGTCTGTGCTCATCCACAGTCTCTTTTACCTAGTCTGCTAGCCACTGCTGCAGTAGCTGCCAGCTCCTCCCTTGAGAACAGTCTTGATCTCTTCCTCCAGCTCATGGTGACAGCAGTGCTGACAGCTGCTCCCTGAGCACAGATGGCACACTTAGTTGTTGTTCAGACATTTGAGCCCCTGCTTCTGCTGTACCTTGAAATCAGTCTTTGTGATGACATTGTTACTTATTTAGTGCCTTTGTGCTGTAAGGGATCCAGCCAAGGGGCAATCTGCCATGCAGCTGGCTCCAAGCCACAGCAGGGAAAAGGGAAAATCCAACTGGGGAACTGCTGCCTATAAAGGTGGTAGTGAAAGTGTTAGCTAGCCCTGGTAATTGGTAACAGCCATTTACAGTGGTGGGTAGTTTGGGCACACATTCTGGCTAAAAATTGTGTTCAAGATTGTGCACTCCTGTTTCCTCTCCTGCATTTGGGAACATATAGACCCTGCAGGGTCAGGGCCCTCACGAACCAGGGGCGTGTGGTGCTGGCCAGGTGCAGGTGGTAGAGCCTGCCTTGGCTGTTGGGATGCGTGACTGCCCTGAGCCTGATGAAGGCCTCTGGCCTCCTTTGCCTTCAGCCAGGTGAGAGGGTTTAGGCTGCAATCACTTGTACCTCTGGATAAAGAGTTTTTAGGAGCGTGGAGGATTTTTTTCTCCATTTTTTGTTTTATTTCTTTCAGGTTTTTTACATTTTTACTTTCCCAGGAGAAGGAAGAAGGAATTGGGAGCAGGTAAACACTAGAATCTGGGTAAAAGCTGAAATTTGCTCTGCAGACCATTTTCATCCTGCATTTTTGACTACCTTTCAGAAAGAATAGCATGTATAGATTATGTAAGCAGACAGACACAATAGCACTGCAAAGTGTGAATTTCTTCCAGCTGTCTTAGTGTTGATTTCAAAACCTAATTTCACTGCTGCAGGCTTTGCAGTTAACACACAGTGAATACGTTTGGTTAGTTCAGCTGTGTGGTGCCATACCTTGCACTGGGGTGGGTGTCAGCACAGACACTTCAATCAAAACGTCTTTGTAAGGTAAGTGAGCGAAGAGCAAACTGAACAAAATCTGAGGACACAGAAGCAAGAATACTCCAGGAAAAACTGCTAATATTGCAATTCTATTAAAATTTATTTGAATGAAGTGTTAATATCTATTATACAGAAAAACCCAACCCAAGAAACCCAAACCCAAAAAGCATAGCAAAAAGAGAGTTGAGATACAGGAAATTCTAAACCCACAGAAACCTTTTTGTAAAGGTATCAGTTAAAGTAGAATCTGACAAACAGTGGCTGATCAAGAGAAGATGAATCCGATATTGTCATGTAAACTTGAAATACAGGAGAACAAGACAGCTGATGAAAAAAAGAGAAGCATCAATGAGGTAAAACCACTTTTATTAAGAATATAACTGTTCCAGAATAGTAACAGAGATACTGTCTTGTGTAATAACAATGGTATTTTACTGGTACAAATTTTTGAAACCTAGAGCACAGTGAGATGAAAAAACCCACCCTGACTGAAGAGATTCTCCCCACTTTCTAATGATAAAGCAATTAATATATGTTACAACTTCCAAGGTATTTTAAGGTCTGACCATTCCTTCTCGGTAGTGATCTCTAAGTTGCTTCTCTGAATCTCCTGTTTATTTAATGACATTCTACACTAATAGGAAAAAATAAAGTTTTTAAGCAGTTATGATAGATCAGAAGGAACGGAAAACAATTTCCAAAAATTCTGGGCCAAGGAAGGGATATTTTTCTGGATTTAAATATCCTGTATTTTATCAGTTCCTGGTGGCTGCAGATTGCAGATCATTCTCATGATTCTCCACGAGGTGGAGGAAGCAGCTTATGCTTTGGGCTGCGATGGGGGGAAGAGGCTGCGGGCGGCTGTGCCGTTCTCCCGCTGCCCTCCTTTCCCACCGGCAGCCCCCACACCCACCGACTCCGTGGAGGGAGGATGCAAGGAAGGGCTCTGAAGCATTTATTCCTGGTTTGTTCCTTTTAAGAACAATAATGGGGATTTCAATATTGTGATTCATCAGGAGGTCTTTAAACACTGCATAGAATCATAGAATATGCTAAGTTGGAATGGACCCACAAGGATCACGGAAATCTAACTCCTAGCCCTGGGGAGGACAGCCCCAAGAAACGCAACGTGCCTGAGAGCATTGTGCAAGCATGAAGGATGCTGATGTGATTGTGATGGGAGAACTGAGTCCCACAGCTGTGCCCTACCTGTCCGTGGTCATACAGCACGGGGATGGCCGGGCTGGCAGATAAACCTGGTTCTCTGAGATTTGGTGTGCTGCAGTGTAGTCAGTCCTGGAGGTCTATTTCACTATAAAACTGGTGGTCTTTATGGATAAAGTACAAGTAGGACAAATAACAACTAGTGACTGTAATTGAAAATACTATAACTTATACTAGATTTCTGCTAAGGGCTCTGATTTGAAAACTATTTCAGGTTTTCTGTTGACTGTGGGGGGATTTAGAAGGACTTAGCTTGCACAATTATCCTCCATCTTCTCTGTCACAGAGTTCTGTGTTTTCAGTCTTTGCAGCTCCTAAAAATCAAACTCCATTTAATTTGCAATTTCTTTTCCTTATCTTAAACCCTAACACCCAATTGATTTTTATCTTTGCCTATGATGAAACAGGTCAGCCCAAAATAGAAAATATTGGTTAGTTTTAAAATTCAATTCAGTGCATTTGTGTTGAAAAAAATGAAATCTCTGTTAATACTCCTGTATAAACGACACAACACTGCTTCTGTTGTAGCTGATCATCTTATGGCAGATCACTTGACTTACTTTTCAAGGTGTTAAAGTGTGTTTGCAGCAGTGCTAGGGTTGTTTCAGCATTTCGCAGGGCTAACTCAATTGTATCAATATAAAAAGTCACTGGCATGGGGTGTTATTGAGATGATTTGCAGTAAGTGAACACAGGAGTAGTACTGAAGACTGCAATAGTGAATTACTTGGAAAGCTGGAAAGGGATCTTGAGGAGCCATTTCATCCTTGTTGTGTGACCCTCTGTGCCTGTCCTGTTCTTGGCAGAAATGTGTCGAAGGCTGCTGTTGTGAGTTTACATGAAAGTTCATTTTGTTTCCCTTTAGCCCAAACATTTTCTTCAAGCTGCTGTTTCTGTGTTCCCCCAAGCATCATGTTGCCATAAATGAAGCATCTGAGAGCTGCAGTGTGAGGTTAGAAAGAAGTGGGACGTGAGGAAGGTGAGGACTTCTTAAATACTGTTGTGTCAGGGAAAATGTCCATGAACATGTTCTTAAATGTACGAAGGAGTGTATTCTACTAAGTCCCAAAGCTTTTATTTTCTGAAGGGAAGGGCAGATGGTTGGTTGGTTTAGTTGATGCTTGGTTTGCTGGGTTTTTTCCCCCCCCGGTATTATTTGTGCCACTTCCTTAAAGGAAATAAACAACAATATTTATTTTTTTCAAAATACATGAGGGTTTCTTCCAGCATAGTCTTGCCAGTTAGAGGCATAGTTTCTTCTTGATTCTGACTGATGTACCTATGACGGTAACTCGTCTAGCTCCTAGCCAGGACTTTGAAATTTCTAACAGCTTGGATATATGATCTTTACTTCATATTTGGTCTCTCCTCCTTTACACGTGTTACCTCGTGACAAGCTAAATAATGTTAACCTAAACTTTTCTGAAAAAGGTTTACAGGCATCAAGCTTTGCCAACTTCTGTAACAGGTAAAATATGTTTTGTTACTGAAGACTCAACTGATTATTGGCAATCTGTTAGTGTGGTAAATGTCAGATGACCAAGCCCCAATTCCTCTTGAGAGGCTTAAAATTCAGGTGACTGTAGTTATGATTAATAGCATTTTAGCTTTAACAGAAATCATTCTGCTTTGGTAATATGGGAATTTAATGGTTATATGCTTTCTCTGGGTGGAGGGGTAAGTATATGGGAACACCCTTCAAATTACTTGAAGAAAAACCACATTTATTCTGAAGTATGTAAACTTGGCCAGAGATAGCTGATCTCTGGAGCTGTGCTAACTTATGTGAGTTATCTGTCCTCAGAGAGGCAAAACTAATCTCCAGAGTGCTGAAAGCATTTGTTGGCTTTGTTATTTTGTTATTGATACAGGACTCATATTGGGCAATACCTATATGGGGAGCAGGTCACAGTTAGCAGGGTGGGTGGGACAGCAGTCTCCTTAAAGCTTTACTCTTTAAGTGAAGAGTTTTACGTCTGAGTGATAAGGAGGGGTACTGCCTCAAATTCTCTAGCAACAGCAGATTCAGAAGAAAAAACCCAAGAGGAGCTGCAGAGAAAGCTCTGTGGCTTCCCTGCAGGGTCCGGCTAGAGCAAGGACCAGACCAAGAGTCACTCTCTGGCTCGGGATGGCCCCTTGCTGATCCATGCCCAGGGCTGGAAATACTTGTAGAGCCTCTCAGTAGGTGCCCTTGGTGCTCCTTAAAATCACCCGGCGGCCTCCAGCATGCGCGGCGTGGGATGCTGCTCTTGCTCCCTTGCCAGTGGACCTGTGTGGGAGAGGTGTTACCTTCTCTGCCCACTAATGACCGTCCCTCCATCCCTGATGTCATGGCAGATTTCTATACGAGGCAATAATCTATAGGAATCAAATTTTACTGTTGTGGTTCATAACTCCAGCAGATACAAGTGAGTGTGAAATGAACACTGTCTCTTCCTTTTGGAGTGATGGATTTAGTAGCCCAATCTGGGACCAGTCTCCTAACACAGGGAGATCTCTGTCTTAAGGCTTGCAGTGGCATTTTTTTTTCCTGTGGAATTAATTAACCTGGTTGCTAGTTCCCACCACAAAGGTTCTATAATTTCTAATATTTTAAAAATCTTTATCATCCTCCTTCTATTTGCTGGTGGCTGAGGCTGACTAGAAAAAAACAATCTATAAAACATGTGGTGAAGTGAAAAATACACCAAAATTTCACTTCAATACTCTGGCCAAATCTATCTTATGGGAGTTGCTACTCTAGCCTGCTATGTGCTAGAGAGACATTTTTCTCATCTTCACTTGTGCTGCAGAATTGTGCTTCCTCTTATGCTGAGGCCAAACACATTCTGAGAAAAAACTGCTGGGTTTGCCAAACATGCAACTGATGACACGTGTATTTATGCTCGCTGGCAAACTAAGTTAAACAAACAGGGACTGAGTTGGGCAGACGTTATAGGAGGTAATACTTCATTGTAACTCCACTATGAGCCGCTTATTCTTCTTTCCAATTATGGCATCCCTATGCATCACTTCCCCAAGAGAGGAGTTTTCTGGGGAAAAACAAATTACGGCATATAAAGCCTTGAGAGCGCAGTAACTGTACAGGAAGGGACAGTAGCTGGAATGAGGGGTCTGAGCACATGTAAATTTGTCTCATTTTGTTAAAAGCATGGTTGTTTCTACCTCAGATATTAAACTGTTAAATTAATTCCTGAATACTCAGTCACTCGGTTCTCAGTGTGCCTGAATTCAAGCCGTGTTTCAGTAACATCAGGTTCTGTGCAAATAAACAGTAGGTTTCAATTGTCTGCTGCTAATTATCACCCAAATTTGATTTGCACGCTCTTCAAAGGGACTCATATCTTTCCATTTAGTTATTTGTTTCAGTGCGATGAATCTTTAATTCAAACCAAACGTGGGTCAATTTCCAACTGGAAAAAAAAATGTGAGGAATGTGTTTATCCGTGGTCATATCAGTGTCTCTCTTTAGTTTAATATATGTGGTGATTCATGGCCTCAGTGGGGAGGTGAATTTGTGTCAACCCGTGAATTGGCTTTGCCTGTTTGGCGAGTTTGTAAAGTCAGTTGTAGAAGGTCTGAAATAATTGTTTCTAATGGGATGGTTCTGGTGGGCTACAGAATAAGGAGTGCAAGTCCTGGAGTCACACAGGCACAGAAAAATCTCGTTAGACTTCAATTCCCATTTGTCCTATAAAAAGATATCTGCGTGAGGATGAAATGGAGATTTGGGATAACACGATCTAGACTCTTTTCTACTGCTTTGAATCTCAGCTAAAAAAGTGTGTGTTATATTTTACTCAGGCTCCTTGGTTGTCACCCTGACCCTCTGCCGTGTCCACCACCATAAAACTTCAGTCACAGAACTGAAGGAATTCTGGACATTTTTCTTTTTAAAGTAAACAAAAAGCACAAAATACAAGCAAAAGGACTACAGCAACAAGAAAATGTCACTGTAATAAATACCACATGCGATCACGATTTACGAAGCAGACAATAAAGACTAATTTAAAAAGAGAAATCCTTCTATTCTCTTTCATGTGGCTAAAGGCATCATAATTTCTGTCTGTCTTTATTGGAGATTTATTCAAAGATTTAACACCCCCTTCTGTTTTTCTTCTCCTGGAAGCTCAGAGGAGGATACTTTATTAACTTGCTATTTTTCAGATTCACATCTAACCTCTGTTTTCTTTTAGCAGGGAGATGGTTGGTAGGAGTTTTGAATTTTTTAATTTAAAGAATACTCTCAAGATATTTCAGTAGTATGATGTTGCATTTCCTGCATTTTTTAGGTTTTTTTCTAGTGACTGGAGTAAATAGCAATATTTGTGATAAGTCCATGAACACTGAAAACCCTCTTCTCAAATTCTGTATGTTATTTTCTGATACTTTAAAGATAGGCTATTTAATGTCTCTGCAAAAGAAGGATCTATTTGGATTTGCTGCTCAAACAGCCAGCTAAGTCTGAAGTGGTAACCTAATGTAAAAATGTTTGCTGCTGGCAGTGGAGGAAACATTTCAACTTTACAGCAAGTATTTCTTACACTTCCCTGTTTTGGGCTTCTGTCAGTCCCAGTTAAAATCAGTCCTTCTGAAGTGGAGCTGTATTTATGAAATGAATTATCCATGTGCATTTTTACTCTGGCTATAAGTTGCATCTCAGCGGGGTTTGATACAGGGAATTATTCTTTGTCAAATGGAAACTTTTCTGGTTGGATCAGTGTTTCTGGATTCCAGTGCTGTGTGACCGGGTAATCTCTGTAGTATTGTTGTAGTTTATTTTCAGTGCTGCCAAATCCAATCCAAATATAGTTGTATGTTTTCTTCCTACCATGGAGGTAGAGTATTATGCACTGGTAGAATTGGTACATCATGCAAGATATATTAGGATTTATAGGATAGAAGTTGTTTATGTTTAGGTTGTCTCAGCATTTGTTGACAAAAGTGGGGGATCTTACTTTTTTGAAAAACCCCAAAGTAACAATAAACTTGTTGTTTAAACAAGTACTTGCCTGTCACAATAGGAGTGGGATAAATCTTAAGATAAGGATGTTCAGATTCATAGATGTAATGAATGTAAATTCTGTGTGTGTTTTGCAAGGTTTTGTTGTGGTCTATGTAGGTACCTCTTGTTTTCTAATATCTGTGTCTATTCTGCCTCAGTGACGAACAGCAGCACGAGGAAGGCTTTGCCTTTCTGTGTTCTTAGTGCCTTCAGATGTCGTATTAAAGTTATTTGTCTCTTTTAGAGTGAAGCCCTGAAGAAATGGTCATCTCTGTGCAGAGGTGTTTTTTGAGAGTAGATGGTGGTGGGGCTTTTTTAAGGTCTTCAATGGTTTAAACTATAATTTTTACAGAGCTGTAGCTCACTTTGGTAGAACCTGAGCATTCACCTTTTTAATGATGATCTGTCTGCAGACTTGCTGCCTGGAACAATGTTTATACCACATGAAGCATGATACTGTTGCTAAAATATCTTTGACTGATACTGTTTTGTGGGAGTTTCTCTGTTTCCATTCTCATTCCTCCAAAGCCTCTCAGCTGAGACTCCATGAATTTGTGTTTATGATTGATACTGTTTGAAATTACCAGTTTTGAATGAACATACTGGCTTTCTCTTAGCTGTTGCATAGTAATCACTTGTATCCTTAAGGATTTGCCTTGCACACTCTTGTTTTGCAGTTCTCTGTGTCTAGAATTTCTCTTTGAATTGAAAATTCAGAGAAAACAAGGGCTTGAAAATGGGGTGCAACTCGAATTCCTTTCCAGGCAAGGGAAAAAACATGAGACAACCCCCTAATCAGACATTTTTTCTGGCTGTCAGATTGTCTCCTTGTTGTGTATCCAGCTCTAAGTGCAACCACTTCTGTGGGAACAATATGGAACTTTGGTTCTTCATTTTTCTTCCTTCCATTTTCTTCCTTCCAAGAGGAGGAGAGTGACCTGAAGTTCCCTTCTAGCCAAGTAGTGTAGAGTAAATAACTTTTAAAGATACATTTTGGAAGACAGGATTACTTTAAAATTCTTTTGTTTCAGAAACAAGGTACCAAGCTGCTTGAATTTTCCTTAATAGTTGCTGTTTGTAATATTGTGGAGAAGGAATCTTTCCCACTCCTTAATCTTTCACTCACTCTTTCTGTCAGTCTGACTCCTTAGATAGCTTTTGTGACCCCTTTCTCTTAGAGAGCTTTTTAACTGGTCTTTGATGTCTAGTTTTTTAGCCAGCTTGTGTTTTTGACTCATCACTTACAAAGAAGATACTTAACTGCAGATACCCTGATGCATTCTTGGTAGTTCAGCACAGAGCCTGTGTCTATAAGGTGCTGTATCAGTTCAATCAAAGAGGAAATTATAGATTCCCAGACGGGACAAGAAACTAAAATAATCCTTTGCTTTGTGTATCTAGTAACTTTATTTCATGAACTAGTTTGCTCCAGAATAGTTTGCATCCCTACTGCGTGTTTTTGCTCATAAATTGGTGCCAGAGGCAGTCTGTGTGTGCCAGAGATTGTGTCCCCAGTTTTGTGCTGGACATTTGTAGCTGGACTATCTGAGATTCAAACTGACATTACGTGTTTAGGGATCTACTTAACAGTATTTGTTTATTTCTGCTTTTGGTCCAGCAAGTCTGTTAGAACCAAGGGCAGTATTTAGATTCTTTTCCAGTCCTAAAGTACCTTGAAATGTTTGTGCAATTTCAGTCAGAAAGTAACAAAGAAGGAATGTGAAGTAAATCAGCTCAACTATACATGACTTTAAACAAGTTTTTTTTTTAAAAATACTGGTTGGTACAACTCAGTCCTGAATGGAGGATGTGCAGAAATTAACTGACTAAACCTTCAGTGGAGCATAGCAGAAATAAGCTCTGTGGAGAACAGAGACAGACATTTTATCCACTGAAATTTCTCAAGTATATCCTAGCTAATCTTTACACCTGAGGAGTTTTGGGGTTGATGTGACCCCCCATGTTGCTTTCACACATAGGTAACTTTATTAATTTCATCAGGATGAGGTCAGGAAATTCTCAAAGCACAGACCAGGTTGATAATCAATCTTTTATATGGGCTCCAAGATTAGTGGTGTCCAGGGCATAAAAACACTTTGAGAAAAGTCTTTGACAAAATATCCATGTCTTTTCCCCCTTATACTCCTATTAAGAAAAATGGGTCTTTTATGTCCCGTGGAGAAACCTTGTCACAGTTATCCATGCCTTTGACACCCTGACACTGGATTATGTTATCGCCATGCACTCCATATGGAGCTGTGTGCTGAGACCCTTGGAAACTGGAGCTGGTGTACAATGTGGAGCTCCATGCCAAGAACACTTCAGATCAGCTTTGCTTGTTGTTAATAACTTCTTGGGCAGAATTCAAGGTGTTAGTTTGAACCTGTAAAGCCCAGGAGGCTGCTTCCCTTCCTGCAGCACACCACTTTTATCTGAGATCAGCCAGAGACACTCGACCTTGGCTTTGGAATTCACTTCCCAAATCCACCCACCTGGGCTGGGGTCTGTCAGAAGTTAGTGTGTGCTGAAAGCTGTTTGTTGTACCTGATGGCCTGGTAGGGGATGGAGTGAGGTGCTGGGGGTTTGCTTGATGCTGGTGGTGGTGTGTAATTTTACCTACTGGTGAGTAGTCTGGTTTGAGTTTTTTCCCCTTTCTCTTTATGCTAGAAAGAACAGTATATTCTTTTTTTAAATAACCGAGGCATTGCCAACTGCCTTTTATTTAATTACATTTCTGGTTCCATCGAAATCAGTGGGCGTATGCAACTCTTTCCCTGGTTCTGGGATTTATTCCTCTGAGCAAACTGTTTGAGGTCAGATAAAAATCTATAAAGAAGTTGTATGTAAAGGTGGATGAAATCAGGAAAGCCTGATAACAGGGCTTCTCGTTAAGACTGAGAGCAGTGATGAGCCATTATAGAGCAGAAATGTCAGCTGGAGAAAGCAAAGCAAAGATAAGCAACAGTATAAGGAGAGACAAAATCCGTGTTGGGTTCATCATGCTGTCCGTTTTATTCTCGGTTAAATGAGGTGCAGCAGAAGGGAAACTGCGAGGGGATGGGATGTGCTTGACCTCGATTTCTGATGAAGAGAGAGGTAGGATGTGCAGTTACAGCTCTGCAGTGCAGAAAACACAACGTGCAAGCTCAGCTGACTCTTGTTCAGAGCACGCTGTAGGAGGTGCCATGGGGTGGCCTCACAGGGCACATTAGGGAAGTTAAAGTGGAATACCAAACTTTGGATATTTAGGTATCTAAGTCATTTGGTGTGGCTGTACTGTGCCCTTTAAGAAAGTGCCTGTAAAATTTTTGGATCTGTAATAATATAGTTCATGAACAGGAAGAAACAGAAAGACTAATTTGTTTTTGTTTAGCGGTATAAATAATAATATATGTAATAATATATATCTGTTTTAAGTGGAGAAGTGCAATGACTTAATGAGAGAAAGATCTGTTGCTTCTCTATTTCACCAGGAACTGTCAGGAGAGGGAGGATAAAGTGTTAGAAAGCTGAGAGTGTATATAAATCCAGAGGCTGGAGTGTTTTATTCACCAGTGGCTCATCCCTAATATTGTTTGGCTATAGACCAAAGTTCCTATCTGACAGGACAGGATGTGAAACTGTGAGTAATCCATCCACCAAACAGCACAGGCCAGATTTTTCTGGTTTTGTGTGTATAAACAGTTTGTCCCTGCATTTTTATTCCCATTTGTTTAGACAGATCCCAAATTTAGGTGTTGCACTGTGTGGTTATCCACAGGTGAGAGATACTGCATCCCCAGTGAACTGCACGGGCCTCCCACCCATGGACCCCCGAAAGCACCAGATCCCAGTGCAGCTCATTCCTTCATAGAGAAAATATGTCAGCTGCTTGATCAGCCCAAACTTCAGCTTTTCCTTCTTTCAGCCTCCCAGCTATGGGATTATAG
The DNA here is from genome assembly GCA_013400975.1 of Atrichornis clamosus. Lineage (NCBI taxonomy): Eukaryota > Metazoa > Chordata > Aves > Passeriformes > Menuridae > Atrichornis > Atrichornis clamosus. Next base: position 102,487 of record WBMZ01008354.1, read on the forward strand.
CTCTTTTAGGCAACCTGGCAACCTGCCTCTCCTTCTTTAAGCCCCTAAATATTCACAGAGTGACCAAGCCCCACATGTCTGTCATGGCAAAAGGCTTTTCTTCAGATGTTGAACCATCCCTGCGTAATCATGATTTTTCTACACCATGTGTTCATTGCCAGTAAAGAACTTTTTCTCCCTAGCAAAACAGCATGTCCCAGCTCTAGTAAGTTTATTTGTAAGTCTGATTGACATATGATGGTACGAAGTTAGACTGACAGGGAGTGTTTCATTGATGTGAAATTTTACACCATATCTGCACATAGTATATACTTGGTTTATGATCCAGCTGGGCATGCTTGTTAGTTATTGTTGAGGTCAATCAAAGTGTAATTGTAACATAGGGAAAGATGGTCCCAGGGCTACAAAGATTTGCCTCCAACAGCTGCTATTCATTATTCATTAAACTCTACCTTCTGTTTTTGAAATTAATAACCCCTGGCTTTCTAACAAGGCATCAGACTTGCAGAATATAGATTTAAAAATCAAAGATGCACTGGTTTCATCCCCAAACAAGAGAGAGCACAAAGCACTTTAGCTAGCAATAGCAGTTGGCAGCAGAACATAGTATTTCTGTTTGTGGAAAACCAGATGTGAGTTAATTAACCTGAAATTTTCAGGCACTGTATGCTGGATGTGAGAGAACTGACTGGTGTACAATAAACCCCAAACTTATGGAAGTCAGGGGGAACACTCAAAACTTCAGATAAATAAAATTTTGTGAAAATTAAGGCAAAGTACAGTATCACAAGTCTACAGTGGGGGAATATCAGATGAAACAGAGTTCATTCAAATTGGCACTTGCACCTCCATTATAGTAGCAATTTTCCAATATCCATTCACCCGTTTGTTTGAAGTGTAGCCCAGGCTTTAGCTCAGGACGATGGCCAAAGGAGGCACATGATGTTTCTGTCCTGTGAATACCATTTCTGTTTCCCTGTGAATGTTGTCCAACTGAGATGGCACATGGAAAAGGTCTCAGGAGAACTTTGGAGCATGACTGGGCATAGGGTCTATCCCAGGCAGGTAAAGGCACATTTTTCCCATTTCATCATTTTGTCGTCACAAAGAGCTAATACACTGTGGCAAAAGATATGTAGAAGATCTTGTTCTGAGGCTGTGTATCCCAGTGCCGGCCGTCTATGGGAAATAACTATGGTGCAGGATCATATGGCCAGTAACTGTGGTAGTAATCATAAAGTTAATTAAGAAGGGTCTAAGAGTGTTCGCACAGCCACTTCTCTACTCTCAGAATCAGGTTTTTGATGACCTTTCCTTTCCTGTGTAAATTCCACTACTTATTCACAAGGGGTGCTTTAAACCATCACTAAATGTTACATTTATGACATGTTTCTGAGCAAACATTGGGATAACCATTGCACATGAGCATGTTTCCTCAGCTCTGCGGGCCTTGTTGGGCAGCTTATCTGCTGTTCTCCCTAAGTCTGACCTTTCATGTTTAGTTACATTAAAGAGACTAGAAAACTAACTATCTACTCAATTTCCTTGGAGCTTGGGGGTAAGGTTAAAATCTCATGTAGCTACCGTATGTTTGACATTATACAGCAGCAACTGATAAGCAAATATTTTCTTTTTAAATACACAGTGCATTTTGCAAGAGTATATAACTAGTATTCTCATTCTTACTCTTTGTCCTGGAGAAGGCCTGATGTTGTTAAATATAAAAAGTTCGACTGCTGTTTATCTTACTAAATCTGCTCACATCAATTGGTTCTGCCTACCCCATATTTCAAAGCAAAATGATGGGGAAAGGTCGTATAGATTGCCCTTCTCTTCACTTCTCAGCTTAAGGGTGTCCTGTTTGTAATTAAGGAACAGTTTCTTTAGTGATGGTAGTCAAGAAATTTTTCTTTCTTTTCACTCTTTCTCATTTTTTCACATAATGTTTGGAAAGGCACATGAAAGCTGCAGAACAGTTAAGGCAGTTGGAAGATTTATCATTCCAGAGGTAATTTGTTTTATTTTTTCAAAAAAATCTGAAACAGCTTCTGTGTATTTGTATTCAAACTCAAATCCATAGACTATCAGGAGTGAATTTGGAGGTGACAGGCTGTATGCAAAGGTTTCGATTGCAAGGCCATCTGGCATTGTTATGATAAAAGTTCTTGAATGCTTGAAAGAAACCAAAACCACATTGCTCAGTAGGTGCTGACTCCAATGAAATTGAACCATCTTAGTGCAGGTTTTGCTGTCTGACTTGTTGGAAAGACTGTGGGAAAATCAGCTATTTCTATACTGATGAAGTGGCTGTGGCAGAGAATCGTGATTTTAAGGGAAAAAATGCAAAATGGAATGTTTGGCATGTTGAAGCAAAATGTTTTAAAATTGTAACTATTTTTTTTTTAAACTTCCTGCAAGATTCATGCAAGATGTACTTCTTTAGAAGGCCAGAAAGAGGTAATGAATATATTGCTGCTTCAGTCTGGTCTTAGAGAGAGACAGAGAGACTGAAGAAAGATAAAATATATTTGCTGTCACAAAATGGAAAGTGTTTGAGCAATACCGAGAAACATGCTTCTGGAGAATATTGGGTTGATTTCCTTAAGTCTGAGTTTTTGGATTTCTGTGAAACTTGATTTGTTTGCCTCCTTTTCTTAAAATTCATGTGCTGTGTTTGCTTTTACGTTTCACTGCTTGGATGGAACCAAAGGAATTAGAGGTGGGATGTAAGGGCTTTCCAATCTAGGTCAGATTGGATTTAGCAGTGACTGAAAATGACACTGGTTTTTAGCATTCTGGATCAAAAGTATAGTGGCCAGATTCACAGCAGGCTGGGTCATCTGTGGTCATAGTGCAGATAAATTGAGAAAACATGGCCCAAGCTGAAGCAGCATTAGGACCCTCTCTCGTGTCAGTGGACAGTCAGCTCCAGTGACTTCGAAGTGCTGAGCCGTGTTGGTAGAATATTTCATGTTTAAGGCAAAAAAGATGTAAATCTTCATTCTGTGTGTGATAAATTGTGTGTTAAAATAGATAGGCCTTGCTTTGATATGAAACCAGGTTAAAAGAATAATTCTTGTGATGAGGTAAATCCAGAGATAATGAAAATAGCAAATTGGGATGCAGAAGTAATGGTGGATTCTGAAGAGGAATTTTTGTATGGACAATGTCAAGTTCTGTACAGTTATATTGAAATATTTCTAAGATTTGAGTTAAGATCTAAAGGGCACATTTACAAGCTACTAGTACAGATACTTACTAAAAAATCTGGTGCTGAGCTTTGGGCACAAGATGTATTTTGCTGTGAGCACACCTCCTCTGTTCCCACAAAACACAGCCTGTCTCTGTATGTATAATTCGTCTTGCCTTATTCCACAAAAAGGCTCTGCAAATGAGTAACTAAATGGTAGAAGGGATGGTTCTCCCAAGATGCTGTCAGAAGGGTTTGCCTTGAAGCTCTCACATCTCTCACGTGCAGCGTGTCAGGAAATGAGCCCTCGTATTGGTTGATTGGTATGTCCTTGGTTTGACTCACCGCTGCATTATTCCAGCTTTATAGTGATGTATCACCATGGGAGTGACCTCTGAGCTTTTATCTCTGTGTCTCATCAAGGCATTTATTAAGCATCCAGTCCTCTTATTAACCGAGTGCCTTTCAGTCCTGTGCATAAGACTGGCAACACTAACAAGGGCAGAGAGTGTGTTGCTACTGTATATCCACTCTATCTTCCTGACTAAATCATTCAGGGCTTGGTGGAACACAGAAAATCTCTTGATACTTGCAGATTGGTCACATATGTCCTAGCATAAGGCACGCTGAAATTACTAGGGACTTTACTACAGACTGAAAGGTCACTTTCAATAACAATTATTCCCTTTTTACAGCTCACCTTCAGTCACAATCAGGCTCCACATTTTTGTGTTGCTTTCATTTCTCCCACTGATATTGAATGTTTTAAGGAGGGAAGCTCTGGCCTCATCTATCATTCTGTCAGATGTTGAACATCAGACCTGTACTTGAATTATCAGTTGCATGTGGATTATGTTACCTGTCTCTGTTCTGAGCTGTTTCTGTTTTCCATACGATACAGCTGGTGTAGGGTTTTTTATCACATAAAAACTATAACCTGGAAGAACCAACATTAATTTCCTCTGGAGCCTTATGAAAAGTATCAAGGGTGCGCCTGACTTGTGGTGACAGAGCTTTTCAGCGTAGTCTGAGAAAGAACTGCTTCTGGGCACACATGGCAGCCAGATATGACTTACACACACAAGGGCGTACATAGAGTACTAGTTCATTAACTTTCCATCCATGAATATGCTAACCAGATACTTTACTAGCACTTTTAATGTACCATCACATGTCTGGGGTCAGATACTAGAGACACCCAGCTGCAGGTCAAGCTGAGGTTCCAACCGTAGTGATAAGGTGAAAGTTTAATACCTTTAGTCTTATGAACCCCCTTGTCTCAGATATTACATCAGGCATTCATAAAAGGACAGACAGAATAAATTAGTCAATGTAAAATGTATCTGAAAGCCTGAGATAATCCTATAATTCCCAGTATTATCCCTAATAACATGACTATAGAACCAGTGATGAAATGGAGCAATGAGGTCATTGCATGTCAGGGTTCAGATAAGATCTTCTGTGGATTCTTTCCTGTAAGACCTAACCAAAGAAGTTGAAAGTAATTTAAAAAGAACTCTTTAAAGTAGTCTTTAGTCTGGAAGGATTAGGAGCCCATAGATGAATTTGATGTTCCTCAGTCTCCCTGGAAAAAAAAGGCTTTACTGGGACAGTCTCAAATTACTGCACAGAAATCATTAGAATTCAGAATTCAATTCCCAGACACAGTGCAGCATATATTTGGTGTGATTAAGGAATGTCACAAGGGGACTTTAAATGGACCTTACATGGGCCGCTGATTGAAAAATGTTGTGGAAGAGTCATGCATCTGGGCCAGGTTTCTGGGAGAAGGAGAGCAGCTTTTAGGAGTTACCTATACCTTTCTCCCAGAGTTACAGTGGAAGCGGTGAAGGTGTGCAGTGGCTCTCAGAGAAGGGATCACAGCCTGCAGTGGTCCTTGGCTGCAGCACTTGCACCATGGCCTGAGGAGCCACCTGCTTGTGGCTCCCGTGGCTTCTGGCCTGGGTGGCAGCCTCTTGATGATTGCATGATTTTTTTTTGGTTTTGTGTTGCACAGGTACAGCCAGAAGAGCTGATGGATGAAAAGGGATTGAGGGAAGTGGTTGATTTGTATTGTAGACTCAGTTGATGTTCAACCGGTCCCATGCTGAGAGCTGTGTGTTGAGGATACGGGTGCCTGTGACCCTCTGGCTTTTGGGATGCTGGGATGGCTGTAACTGAGAGGCCAGCAGCTGGGACAAGAGCAGCTGATGGACAGGTCACCAAAAGTGCGATGGTGCATGTCCTGAGCTGAGAGAAGAGTCTGAAACCAAGAAAAACTTGTGTTTTCTTTTTTTGCAGGGAGAAGGTAGCAGAGTGTAACTGATCCCAAGGCATCTGCTTATAAATTAGTGGTGCTGGTGATGTCTGGGGCTTAGTACCACACAGTCTTCCTTGAAACCACTCCCTGTTTATTCTTCCCGTAGGATCCTAGGAGAAGGGGTCAGCAAGGATTTCTGGTTCCCACTGGAGCAGACTATGAATGCATTAGGACATTCTATGATTTTCCCTGGAAAGGAACTGTGGTTGGGATATATGTTCTTCTAATTTGGAAAAATCTTATATTTTCCAGGGTGCTTGCCATGAGTCAGGGAGAGTTTGGGCTCACAGCAAAGATGGGTGGGCGGAAAAGCTTTTTTTTTTGGCTTGGTTGTTTTTGTTTTTTTTTTTTTTTGTTTCTCCAGTTTGGGCTCTGACACACACTGTTTCACTCTGTAGTTTGAGATTTTGCCACTAGAACCTTGGGAAGAAAGGAACCTTCTTCCCCATTGCAAAGCTGGTGTTGTTTGGGATACCCTGCCGGGCTTCTGAAGAGAGGTGATGACAGACACCCTGTGACAGACGTGAAATCCAGCTCTGGCATCCGAGCAGCAAGTCAAGCGTGTGAGCAAAAGCTGCTCTGACTTGTGTGTGTCTTCATCGGCGCCTGCCAGTTTCAAACCAGGCTGTGTCAGTGGAGCACTTTAAATGCTTCCTGGGAGAACTGGCTGCTCTGAATAACCAAAATGTGGGAGATAACTTACAGCTTTACAATGTGTAGTGCAGCTTCTGGAGCTACAATGCAACGTAGGGATATGGAGATCTGAGCTGTAAAAGACTGTAAGTCAGAAAACCCACCAGGGATTCACTTGTACCACATTGGGAAGATTCCTAGTCCTCAGTACGGATGTGAGACATCCACACACAATGAGAAAGAGCTGAGCCCCTCAGACAATTATAATTAGATCATTAAAGTTAAATGCCAGACTGTATCTTTATATTGCAGTAATAAAAGGGTAGCGAGAACCTCCAGTAAAAGTGTCAGATGACGTGCTATTCCCAGCCTGTGATTCCTATGGATTATGGGCGAAGTCACAGCCAACACACAGCATATTTCCCATGTGAACAGATCTAGTTTCAAAATCACCACCGTGAAACAGACACAAGACTCTCAGAAAAGTGAGCTCTAGTCCAGTTTGGGTTGACAACAGAGAGTGGTTCCTGCATGGAAACAGTTCCAGTGCTGTGGGGCCCGAGGGGGCTGTGTGCTGGCCTCACCTCACCTGAGAGCAAAAGGAGGGAGACGAACGAGCAGCTGCACTCATGGCAACAGAAGAGTGGGACAAACAGCGTGGGTCTAACGTGGCTAACCAGGCTGGGTTAGTCAAGGTCTGTCTGGGGTATAGAGACAGCCTCAGGGCAGGAGGGCGGCAGGAGCAGCTTTCACTCCCCATAGCAAATAGAGCTTTGTCTGCTGGATCTATCCACACTGAAGTACCTAGGCTAGTACAGCTCTTCAGATCAAACAGTGAAATAAGTCACTTAGCACACCTGAAATTGCTTGTTGAAATATTTCCTTCTTGTTTTTCTGTTTCTATCTCAGTAATCATGTATACTACCTTGGGAATAGAAATATCTGGGAGCACTGGAATTCCTGTTTCTCCAAGTGTGAGTGGATGTTATCTGTTCATGTCCGACTGTGTCTTTGATATCTTCAGATGGAAGGTGATGGTGACGCCCCGAGCCGCTTCATGCCAGCCATATATCACCCTTCTGGCACCAGAACTCCTCTGACATCTGACCTGAGGACTATCAGTTGCAGCACATTCAGTTGCCTACAAAAGCCAGCTTTTTGCTGTGGGGAATACCATTTCCTGTAGCTCCTGGCAGACCTGAGGGGCCAGAGAAATCACTGTGCAGGGCTCTCCCCTCGAGACTGTCCGGCATGCCTGTTTCCACTGTAGAAGAGGCCCTCTCTACCCGTATGTAGCTTGCACCTTAGGGGGCTGCTGAGCCTTGCACAGGGAAGAGGATGGATAGCACTCCCTGCATGAATAAACAGTTTTTCACCATCTCACTTCAGCATTCCATGCTTTTTCGCCAGCTCTTTTGTGTCATATATTTTTCTGAAGCATCCTTTATTTATAAAGCTCTCTCTCTTTGTGGACTTTTCTATGGTGCTGATCATGACTTTACCTGAGATTTTCTCATCAATGCATCAATTTTTACTCTGCCCCTGTGAGGTGTGAAAATGGCCCAAGCCAGTGGTAGAGGGGATTAAGACTGCAGCACGGATGTTGAGAGTCTCCAGTAATTTCAGCTGGCTTTGTGAGAGATTAGCAGAGTAGACAAATCTGGTTCAGACTCTCACCCCCAGGTGAGACTCCCAGAACTGCTGATGTGTGGGGAGCTGGCAGTGCCTGAGCTGCCTGGAGCCACCTGAAAGCATTGCTCTTTGCAAGAGTAAATCTGAATTGCTGAGAGCAGCTTTCAAGTGCAGGAGGCTCCCTGCACTAAATTTTCATCTTCCGGTCTCCCCAGAAAAATGACAGAATGAAGAAAAAAGCAAAAGAGATGTAAAAATATGTAATGGTAAATAGGTAGTTAATCTCTGTGGGTTTTTTTTTTTAAATTTTTGTTTTGTTTGTTTGTTTAAATCTCCCCTAGCAGTGTTGATGTTCAACAGGGATGCTATTCTATCCCACTGATGATAACACAAGTATTTTTTTTTCCCACTACCTTCAGCTGGAACTTTATCAATCCTACTGGCCAAATCCAAGTCATTTTGTGCACCAAAACACTCTGAGTGCTCCAGTTGAGAGCCTTAATGCTCTGACTTTATTTTTAACATATGTTCTTTTTAGTGTGATTCCTGGGAAGCTGTGCACAAAGCCCTTCTCCCTAAGCATTTATGTATAAGGCTCCCGTGTGATCAGTCAACAGACCTGAACGGTTGGAGCCAAGCACGAGCCTGACTCATGCGAGACAATATGCTGTCTGACTGAAGATGCCACAGTTCTTCTGAAAACTTGGGAGAGACTCCCTGAGAGCACCAAATTGGGAGAAAAGTCAGTACAGGAGACTCCATCAATAGCTGTAGCTGAAAATTTCCTTTTGCCTCTGGGCTTCCCAGTTAAATGCAAACAGAGGAGGGCTTGTGACTCCCGACAGGTTTTGTGGTGTAGCAGAGAGGGATCTTTCTTTCAATATGATCCTGACAATAGCATCTACTGAGCCCTAATTGGCAAGGCTCACAAAATAACTCCTGCCGGTTGATATCACCTGGTCCACTGAATTTTCCCCCTATGTTTTAAAATTAAATATTCATAGTACTTTTTTTCATTTTGAAAATTGCAGGTTTATTCTAATTTTGCTCATACTGAGGAATATAAAGATATAATGAAAAACTGCTTTTTTTCCCCCAACACCCATTATTTAATACAAATAGTTTTGTCCATCTGACTTTGCTTTTAAGCCATGTTTCATCTGATTTTGGGAGGGAGTGTACTTCTTTGCTCCTCTGCAATCAGAGCTCATAAAGAAGAAAGACCAAACTTTTCTTGCTGACAGACTACTTTGGAAATTTAGGTTTGGAGGTTTATATTTTTAATATTACCATACCTTGAAAGTAAATATATGATTACGACTTTTTTCTTTCTTTTTTTTTTTTTTTTTTAACAGGGAAAGACATCGTTAGGGAAGATGGGAGAGAGGTCCAGATTTTGGCCTGACAACATCAGTCTCTTGAAACTGACACTTTGGTGGGCAGTTTCAGTGCGGTGATTTGTTTGATCTGTTATAAAATCCTCTCTACCAGTGTGTAGCTACCACCCACTTATATTTATTATGCAGTTTTATTTTTGCTTGGTAATATTTTTCTTGTGTTTATTTTAAAAGGTCTACATTTTGTGGTGACAGTCTCCCATTTTCCAAATTAACTGCTAGCAGATGTTGCTGTGTGGTGTGAAGCACACACAGCAGCTGAAACAGCCAGGGTCTGGATACTGGCTTCGGCAGAAAAAATCCTTGTGTTATTCAAGCAAGTTTCAGGAGTGTCTGTAAAGTGCTTGTGTAGAATCTTATTCAGAAAATAAATTACTGTTGTTTTTATAGCTTTTAGCTAGTTTTAGTGTTTGGAATTACTGCTGAAACCTCACAAGTCTGTACCATGTTTTAAGAAATGAAATATCATTTGGGCAGTGTTATTTAGGAAAGGATTAGCTGTGATACATTATATACAGGCATATGCAGGTGAGTCCTACTTAGAGTTACAACTACCTGGTTTTGTCCCTTCTAAAATTCCTGCCACTGTTGCACATGTGCTAAACCTTAGCTTTTGGATCTAAAAACTTCAGTGTGAGCAGAGCACTTTGAGAAAGCTATTTTTGAAACGATTTCTCAAAATGAGATGGAGAAATGGGGGGTTGTGCTTTTCCTTTTGGAAAAAGGTATTGCAATTTGGTTGGGTCATTAGGTATGCCCTTTATTATTATTTTTTTTAAAAGCTGTGAAATTTCACCCAGTTTTGGACAAACCATGATGCATTTATGAGGAAGTGAGGGTGTGTGTGTTGCAGAGCTGACTGTCTAGGCACATAGCTAACCTGCCATGCTACTACAATTGCTCATCCAGGTAACTATGTAAGTTATAAGCACTCACTGTTCTCCATGTCTGCTGTGAGTAGGACAAGAGAAAGAAAGGGTGTCACGGTGCAGCGAGTATTTCACTGCCCAGCTGGTTGCTGAAGTGCTCAGGAGCAAGTGTGGTCAGTGTGACTGTGGCTCCATCATAGAAAAGTTTTAAGATCTGTTTGTGTGTTTGTTAGGAAGAAAGCAGGTATTAGAGAATCATAGAATGGCCTGAGTTGAGAGGCACCTTAAAGGTCATCTAATTTCAAGCCCCTGCCATGGGCAGGGACACCTCCCAGTAGGCCAGGTTGCTCAAAGCCCTGTCCAGCATGGCCTTGAACGTGTCCAGGGTTGGGGCATCCACAACTTCTCTGGGCAGTCTGTTCCAGTGTCTTGCTACTCTCATAGTGATGAGCTTCTTCCTGATATCTAATTTGAATCTACCTCTTTCAGTTTAAAGCCACTTCTTCTCAACTTATCTCTATCTCCTGCCCTCATTGGTTCTGCATTAGAGCAGAGAGATGGAATACAAAAACTTTAACATTTCCCTTTAAATCTACCATTCTCTATCTGAGCCTTGCTCTGTAGCCTCCCTTAAAGGAATTGGAAAGTTAACCGGATTTGCTCCTTCAGATGCTCGACTGCAGAAGAGCTGCCCACTAGATGTCACTGGTACTACACTGAAATAGGATTTTAAAAGCCTTTTTTAGGCTTAGGTAGTTAAAAAGAGATGAAGTACAAGTGGGCATCATCCCTGTGTTTGCACCGCTCTCAGTGCCACTCCTGTGCCAAGGCTTGTGATGCCTCTCACTCCACGGGACATCCTGTGTTGACCCAAGGAATGGAGCTGTCCTGGGCTTGTGTGTGCTGACTAATACCTCCCACAGGCTTAAGACTAGAAAATTGGACTGTGTTATATGATAAGGTTTCCAAGAGCCTGTGGATGGGTACAGGGATGCTTTTGGCATTAGCGCTGTGCAAGCACATTTGGGCCCCTTGTTGTGAAAATATTTCAACAGTGGAATATTGAATCCTATTCACTAGGATTCCTAGTGAATCCTATTCACTAGGATTGCTAAGGATTTTATTTTCTTATCTTTCAAAGGCAACAGCTAATTCTGCAGTTGATTCTAAGACAAAACTCCATGCTGATATGGAAGATGCAGACTTTTGTCTGTAAAGAGAACCTGAATGTCCAATAATCTTGGTAAAGAAGGGTTATCACAAAGGTGGCAGATTCACAGAAGCTGGTCTTCAACAGTATTTTTAATGCAGAAGTTGGACAAATTATGTCTGCTGTGTTTCATTTGACCTACTAGAGGTCCCTCCAGTTAAATCACCTGCAGTTGGCCTACAGTTGACCCTTTGTGGACTTATTTAATCATGTGCCTAGTTTTCAGAACAGGTTATGAGCATTCAGACTTAAATCAGTCCTTGGAAAGGTGCTGTCACCTGGCAGTGAGGCTCATACCTGATAATCTGCCCGTCACATAATATGAGCACAGATGACAATCACTTACCTCTTTTATGTCATGATATAAGGCCAAAATTGTCTAAAATGAGGAAGAAAGCCATTATTTAATCAATGGAATTGCGTCAATTGAGTAAAATTTGTCTCTAGTGTAAACAAATGGAATGTCTTTGCTCTCTGTGAAAACAAGACTAAATTACTTGCAGATCTTGCAGAGAGAAAAACATAGGAAGTGGACTTGTAGGCTAACACATTCGGGGGATTGGAGTACGCATTTAAAATAATTATCCAGATTACACTGGATTACTTAATATAGTTTTTGCATCATGTGTATGCACATTTAGTTTTAAAACAATAAAAGCAATATTAGTCTTTTTTTTCAGTCATGTTTGATTATTTGAGAAATTCCGTAGAACGATGTGGGACTATTACCAATGAATGTACTAGTTAAATATGAAAATGCCAAACCCCAGCTTTAACTTTTGCAGGTGAATTGAAGAACAGTCCTCCGTGTGTCCCAGGACAGAAAAACTTTTCGTACACGTACTTACAAGGGACTTGATGTGAGAGAATGATCTTTTATTTAAAAAAACCCCCAAACCCTAAGTTTCCCCCTTCTAGCCTCATACTTTTACAAATAACAGAACACAGTAAAGAATTTAGCAATTTCTATATTCATGCTTTTAACAAATTACCCACTTTTTAGTACTATCAACACTCAATGTTTAGTGACTACATCCTGAAGATCAATCTGAATGTAGAAAACCCAGGAGCTGCATGGGCTATTGGGATATCAACCTTCAGATATTTTACATATCCATAAGTTTTCCCCAGGTTCAATGGAAGAGAATGTACGTTAAAGATGTGTGTTTCTCATCTGTAGAAATTCTTATTTGCCGAGGTAAATTTTGTTTGTGCTTTTGTAACTGGTCTAAAGTGATCAGCTGGAGTAAGATCAATCGTGTGCTTGACCTGATGCCTCTAGGATGCAAGATATGCCTACGTAAGTCTTTCTTGCTGACTCAGAAATTGGGACTGCTCCGCAGAGAAATTTGCAGGAAGAAGCTAGTCTGGGAACCAGGTATTAAATATTTTCTTTTTTTTTAAAAGTCCTATTATGGCCTTTTGGAAACAATGTTGGATGATTCAAAGAAACACTGTTTTATTCTCAGATTCATTTTCAGGAAGGTAAAAGTAGAAAGATATAGCACCTTGTTTGAGCTGGAGATCTGGAGCTGGGGCTCTTGGTTCTGTCCTTGATCCTGCCAATAGAAGAGTACAAATTATGAACCAAAGTTAGAGAAGAATGGGGGTTCCTTGCTGCCCTGTAGTGTTGGTCTGGATTTCTGACAACACTGAGGGAGTGAGCTCGGCACCATGTAATCCTTGAGATCTCCTCCATAGCCGCTCTCATGTTCCCTCCTTGTTTGGAAGTTAACCCTCTGTAGAGGGATATCAAATTTAAGCTCCTTTGGTTTATTTGAACATAGAACTCCTGCAGCTCTGCCTGCACTACCAGCCCTCAGTCTGACCAAACACCAGTCAGCAAGTTTGTTCCCACGGGGGTTCCTGTACTGCATTTCCTGGTGGCAGCTTTAACTGGACCCGAGCTCAGACTCCACAGGTGGCCTCTTGCTATGGGGTGTGCTTCCCATTTTGTGGTGCTGGTCCTTTCTGCAGGCAAGTTCTGTGGGAAAGGGTGCAAGTGGGGAGGCTTTGGATAGGAGGGTCTGTAAATCCTGTGGGTTCATATTCTGGATTTTGAGAAATTAGTAGGAAGGTGGCTGCCAGCACCAGTTTCATTAGGGTGATGTTCCCTGGAACATCCTTAGCAGTTGGCCTTGTTTACAGGTCAGTGTAATGATAAAGTTAACTTCCTTTCATTACAGGTGTTGCTTTGGATATCTGAATATGTTTATTCAGAAGTGCCTGACATAGTAACTGATAAACACTATGCTAGATTTTAGTAAAAGAAATGAATCTAATAGCCAATAAGCAGAGTGACATCTCTGTACTTGTGTGAGAATCTGATTCCTACAACTTCTAGTTTCATGGTTTAGTCTTGTTTCTATTCTTTTGTCATTTAAGATAATTTGTTACCTTTTAACTGAATTTTAAAAAAGGTTTTTATTGTTATGCCCTGCATAGTAAGGCATACTTAAGCAGCAAGGTAGAGAAATCTGCACCTTGAGAGAGTATCAGGTTGTGCTGAGACTTCTGAGAGATTAGCTTTTGAAGAACCTCTTTGTTTTTATTCTGAATATGATCCAGTCCTGGGAATTTAATTTTCTTCTCTAGATCATTATGTTTGCATGTTTTCTTATCAAAGGAGGCATAAGTTTAGGGCATGAGCCTGTAAATCTGTTTTCACATAATGTATTAAAAGTCACATTGTACTGGTGACATTGAAGGGAAAGATTCTGTTTATTTTTTAATTCTACAGTGACATTTGGTTTTCATCTTTAGAGGTCAGTGCATTATTCTGTCTTCCCACACTATGGTTTTCCAGGGGTTGGCAGATTTGTGAATAAAACTCACATAAATTTTGTTTTCATTCTGCTTAGTTTCTCTCTGTTCCGCATCTCCTCGCAGTGCCCATCATCCAACGAAGTCAAGTTTCCTTTAGTAATGCAGGATTGGCTTTTTGCTGGACAGTCTTGGCTGGATGAGGAGCAGAAACCTAGCAGGGTCTTTTAGGCTGCTTGCTTTTCTCTCTGTGGTGGGTTTGTGTTT